>MU673581.1:51546-70233 GCA_026770625.1 Nicotiana glauca | reverse complement strand
TCAGTAGCTGTCAGGGAGCATATTGGGGACTTGAGGTATACATCTGCTACGTCCGCAGATCCGCAAAGTCTCCTTCTCATTTTTACCTCTAGTTATTAGATGTTATTTTGATCCTTCTTTGTATTAGACTATTCTGGTGATTAGAGCAGCGTTAGATTTCTCATAGCCTGTGTTGCCCGTGGGTTTCCGGGTCTTAGGGGTTACTTCAGTGTTTGGTATTAAAGTGTATGTGCCAGACAGCAACTGTATACATTATTCCTGTTATTTAGTTTTGATTATAAATTTAGCAGTTGTTATTACTTCCGCAATGTGTTAGGCTTACCTGGTCGCGAAGACTAGGTGCCGTCATGACGTGTTCACAATTGGTGAACTAGGGTTGTGACAATAAATCCCATGAATCAAGGACAACTTAAGGAGAAACTATGACAAATACCATTTCAATGAAGGAAGCAACCGGCGGTCATGGACTATTTATGTCGCAACACAAACTCGGACCCGGTCGTGATGGCGCCTCTCGTGAATGCGAGGCCAGCCAACTAACCCAACTCATCTTAAACAACTTAAATATGACTTAATGGTATTAATTAGCAGGAAGTCAACCCAACACAACCCTAATCAGGGTGTAACAAGTCAAGAGCATCTATTAGAATGTAAATCCACTATAGGGTCTAAAATGCATAAAACCAGAATAATGAACAAAAGAGAGAAACATGGTGCTGCGAACGTTGACAGTCACCTCCTTAACTCATATAACTCTACCTCTGATCGGCCCAAAAACCGTTACTAGGTGAATAGATACCTACATCTACACACGAGGTGCAGGGAGTAAAGTGAGTACTCCAACTCTGTGAGTAATAAAGGTAAATAACAACTGAGCAGTAAGAAATCACGTAAAGCAAACCATCTTGCTGTATAGAAGCAGGGTACAATCCTTGAGAAAATAGTGAAACTGTGAAAGCTTTGGAAAATATCTTGGCTCAGTTTAAATCTCTTTTGAAAATGATCTTTTTAACAGCTACGAAATGATTCAAAAATAGTTAATGTCGATAGGCACAAAAAAATCCGCCCCTCGGGCACAAATAACACAATATAACAAGAAAAAGGCAAGTAAATATGCAAGATGGACACATAAAAGTTCGCCTCTCGGGCACCAGTCGATCCCACCAGAAAGTGCCGCATTACAACCCAAGTATCATCAGTTTAATCACATTACCCTTTTCCAAGACAAATACTCTCGTGAAATCACTTCCAATTAGCAGTTCCATTTCCCTGATTATCTGAGGCTACCCATTGCCTACGAGTTTTATGAACTTCTTTTCAGAACTAAACTGAAACCTCGTACACGCAAATCTCGATCCTCCACAACATACCGCATATACCATACCATCTAAGGATAACAGGAAAACTTTTATCTCCTTTTCGCGCCACAGACATCTACGCACTCAACTAGTCAAGAACTTCCATTGATCTCATCTAGAAGGAAAAATCATTACACACTCCATGTCTCTCATATTCGTAGACAAATGCAACTCTTCAACCACGGTAGAAATCAACAAGAGCTCTCTCAATTCCGTTTGCATAAATTAAACTGCCAGGACTGAATCTTTCTAACTCGACCAAGCTAAGCAAGCCATCAAAACCCAAGAGCATTGCTGCAAAATTCCTGTACGAACTCATTAGCTTGAACACAAACAAAGGTTTAATCATATCCTTACCATACCGATCCGTTCTACTATCAAGCTACTCCATCTATCTAAATTCCTTCCTGATTCATTTTCAACTTGATGCTCCCTCTTGCTGTAGTACCACAATCTCTCAACCCAGGCTCACTACCCGAGAACCAAGCACAAGACCACATTGTCCAAGACTCATAAGCCACTAGTTACTCTCTCAATTATCCCCAGAAACACCACATTCCAAAATACTTTACTCTGAAAAACTTCCTGCAAATCTGAATTCGTTACCTTTACCTTCTAGATACTGATACATAGAATCTCATAATTAACATAAAAATACCACAAGTCTTGCTAATGAAAACGCAGTCCCTAACCACATACACAACCTTAAGATACCCGATTGTTTCCTGTAGAATGTTGAACACGTTAGAACCATTCTCGAAAGTCATTCACTCTTATTCAAACTGTAAATTATCTGACCTAACGAACAGAACCACCTCATTGGCACTCCGATACCACAAAATGATATCCTTATCCTAATACAACCAAGCAACTTCCTGATCTATGCGCCGATCATCCTTTACCCACAACACTCTAGACATTCCGTGATTCTCATACTTTTTGAAGCATATTATCACCTTTGTCAAACTTTCCTTTACTGTAGCCATAGCTAATTCACTCGCATGCCCCAAACTGGAACCAATATAGCACCTAACCGTGCAATAAACTGCTCACAGCCAACTCCCCCACTTCGCTCGAAGCCATAGATCAAGATACGCTCAACAACTCATAACACTTTTACTCTGTTGATACCACAATGCAATAGTGAGATTAAACTGAAATTATTTATAAGTTGTGAAAATACAGATCATCTAGTACTGTAAATCTTCTATAAATCTCGCATTCATCCCCGCCACAGTTAAGCCCAATCTCTTACGCGACCCGAAATTCCAAATTTCAACATGTACCCTTCAATTACACATGAGATCTTCAAACATACACATAAGGATCACGCCACCTCAGCACTCTTCGTGGGAGATAACCCACTTGCTTCACCTCAATATAACATTTCCGTATACCTTCCACCATCATACACATTACACGACTACTTAGTCTTCCTGAGTCTGAACTCCTACCGCAACATGCAATTTACTTCACTTCCGACTAGGAGACTTGAAAAGGTTCTCCACACGCCCACAACTCGGAGCTACACATTCAATCACAAAAGAAATCATACACTTAATAGTTCACCTATAATCCAGCAGATCTTCCTCAATACTTCCAAGTCATATGGAAACATCTCGCGGTACTAACACACTCATCATATATCTATCCAGCCGTCATTCCCACTAATAGGGACAATACCGAACATATAAGTTCAAAACACTTGCTCACATAATCGGCACCTCGGTGCTCAAGCCATAGGCCAAGATCCGGCCTCAAGTACTCCAGACTGGCCCAACATCAATCTCACAGAGATCACATCTCTCCCATTGATCGGGGAATCACAAGCCATCGAGGCAGATCTAATACTGAGCGCTCATTTGTGCATACAAACGTATGGAAGGAATTTCAAGAGTTTCTTTTTAATATGAATCAAGGATGCACGATAAGAATTCAAGAATGTGAAGTTTTCTTAAAGGTTCTACAGCCTCTTGAGGATAAATACAGACGTTTCCGTACCGATCCGCGAGACTCTACTAAACCTGCTCATGACTTGTGAGACCTAGTAACCTAGGCTCTGATACCAACTTGTCACGACCCAAACCCGGACCCGGTCGTGATGGCACCTCTCGTGAAGACGAGGCTAGCCAACTAACCCAACTCATCTTTTCAAAATAGTTAAACACAAATAAACAGATTAAATATGACTTAATGGTATTAATTAGCAGGAAGTCAACCCAACACAGCCCTAATCGGGGTGTCACAAGTCTCGAGCATCTATCAGAATGTAAATCCACTACAGAGTCTAAAATGTACAAAACCGGATAATGAACAAAAGAGAGAAACATGATGCTGTGAACGCTGACAGTCACCTCCTTAACTTATATAACTCTGCCTCTGATTGGCCCAAAACTCGCTACCGGGTGAATAGATACATGCATCTACACACGAGGTGCAGGGAGTAAAGTGAGTACTCCAACTTAGTGAGTAATAAAGGTAAATAACAACTGAGCAGTAAGAAATCACGTAAAGCAAACCATCATGCTGTATAGAAGCAGGGTACAATCCTTGAGAAAATAGTGAAACTGTGAAAGCTTTGGAAAATATCTTGGCTCAGTTTAAATCTGTTTTGAAAATGATATTTTCAACAGTTACGAAATGATTCCAAAATAGTTAGTGCCGATAAGTACAAAAAATCCGCCCCTCGGGCACAAATACCACAGTATAACAGGAAAAAGGCAAGTAAATATGCAAGATGAGCACATAAAAGTTCGCCGCTCCAGCAATATCTCAAAACAGTACCAGCCCCTCGGGCTCAATATCAATCGGTCAGAACAGTATCAGCCCCTCGGGCACAGTATCAGTCACTTAGAACAGTATCAGCCCCTCAGGCTCAGTATCAGTTACTCCGAATAGTATCAGCCCCTCAGTCTCAATATCATATCACATGGGTACCTGCGCTAACTGTGGAGTGAAGACTCCGGAGGGGCCCCTTACAACCCAAGAGCTATATCAACATAAAGCTTGAAAGTCTTATCACATCACACTCGAGGCCCGAAAGCCTCCTCACATAATACTCGAGGCATGAAAGCCTCCTCACATAACACTCAAGGCCTGAAAGCCTCCTTATATAACAATCGAGGCCTTAAAGCCTCCTCACATAACAATCGAGGCCTGAAAGCCTCGTCACATAACACTCGAGGCCTGAAAGACTCACTCAGTCCAAAAACATCATAAGCCCCTCAAGCATCAATAATATAGTAGTGCTCAGCCCAAACAACAGTGAAAATATCAATTTGAGTCTCAAAATTCAATTAAAGTGGCTGAGTTTGTAAAACAGTATAATCAACATGACTGAGTTCAAGTAATATATCAAATAGCGAGGAAAAAGTGATAATAATCCACGAAGCACTCAAGTAGTAGGCATGAAGCCCAAAATATGACAAGAAGCCCAAATCATGTTGATAACAAACATATCTCAGTTACATACGCGGTATAATATCAAACGGGACGGACCAAGTCATAATCCCCACTAGTAAATAACCCCCCGCTCGCCATTAAGCGCGTGTTTCACCTCAATATAGCACTACGTTGTGCAAATTCGGGGTTTCAAACCCCGAATTTGCATCTTCGATTAGGCATTTTTGCATCTGCGATCCCCTTACCGCATATGCGGTCACCACTTCTGCGGTATCTCCTCCGCTTCTGCGGAAATCACTATTACACCCATGACCGCTTTTGCGGTCTAATCTCGCTTTTGCGGTTAATAACCGCATCAGCAGAGACCGCACCTGCGGAAACCATCTGCTTCTGCGGAATTTCTCCAAATAGCCAACACTCGTACCTGTGACCCAATTTTCGCATCTGTTGGACCGCATCTGCCGCCCCTTTTCCGTAGATGCGTAAATACTAGATATCGGCAAACGCCAGCAATCTCACAAGTCAAAAATTCATCCCGATGGCCATCCGAAATCACCTCGAGACCCTCGGGATCTCAACCAAAAGTGCCAACCCATCCTAAAACATCATTCAAAGTTGCTCCAATCATCAAAACACCACAAACAACACCAAAACCATCAAATTACATCGGATTCAAGCCTAAGTTCTTCTAAAACTTCCGAAATACACATTCGATCAAAAACCCAACCTAAACACCTCTGAATAACCTAAAATTTTGCACACACATCCCAAATCACCTAACGAAGCTACAACTCTCGAAATTCCATTCTGACCCTTGGATCAAAATCTCATATATCAACCGTAATTCGCCAAAATACTAACTTCGTCAATTCAAGCCTAATTCTACACCAGAGCTCCAAAATCACTTCCGATCACACTGCTAAGTTACAAATCATCCCCCGAAGCTAACCGAATCATTGGAATCCACATCTGAGCCCTCTAACTCATAGGTCAACATTCGGCTGACTTTTTCCAAAATAAGCGTTCCTTAAAGAGACTAAGTGTCTCATTTCTTTCCAAAAATCAACACAATTCAACTCGTTCACACAAGACACTGATAATGAAGCATATGAAACAGGAAATGGGGGAAACGGAGCGGTTCTCGTGAGATGACGGGTCGAGTCATCATAATTTATGGTAGCTCCGTATTTATTTTTTGAATGAATCATAACAGATTCAATTCCAAAGATCAATTCCCTTGGGATTGCAAATCTCTCAACGGTTTGTCAAAGATTCGCCAAGCCAAGGTCATGTATAAAATGGAGTATGTCAAGGAAGCATGACATACTTTGAACGAACCATTATCAATCTTTTTGTTCTACTCCAAACATGAATTGAAGTCAACTCTAGATCTAGTGTAACTAGGGAGAGAAGAAAGAGAGAAAAATCATTGGTGAGGCATTGTATCAAGAAGTAAGAAGTAATATGGTGACCAACCTTTTGGTGTAAAACTACATCAACTCACTTGTATCGAGAAACTGCAAATAATGAAAGAGAACACCTTTGCAACCCAAGGGGACCGGACGTAAGAAGAATTTGGACCAATATAAAAATCCTGGTGTCTTTAATTCCTTCATATTTACTTCTGCTTTATTTATATTTTGCTCTTACTTTCAGTCGACTAATTGATAAACTAGTCAACTACTTAGGATAGAAAGAAAAATTTCAATTCACCCCCTCCCCCCTCTTGTACTTTCAATTGGTGTTAGAGCAGGTCTCACACTTTTATCTTTTTCTTAATAGCTAGTGAGAAAACATCATAACAAACCAAGTAACTATCAGAGCACTCTTTCAAGAAGGGACATCGCAAGTAAAGCCACCATATTTCAATGGACAACACTTCTCTCGTTGGAAAGTGTGAATGGAAACTTTATGCAAAGTCATATGATATCAAAGTATGGCGTGTTATCAAAAAGGAAAATGATCCCACTACTAGTAGCAACACAACCACCTTTTGATCCTTAAGATATAGATGAGTATATAGACGAGAAAATGGATGTTGTTCAAGTAAATGTTAAGTCACAAAAACATGCTTTATAATGTTGTAAGTGGAGAAGAGTATGACAAAATTTCAAGCTATGATACCGCCAAACATTTGTGGGAAAAACTGTAAGTTACCTATAAAGGAACCAGCAAAGTGAAAGAAACTCGGATAAACTTGTTGGTTCACGATTATGAACTCTTCTAGATGAAAGAAGGAGAATCCGTTGAGGAAATGTTTGCAAGATTCAGCAAAATCATTGGCGTCCTAAAAGCCATTGGTAAACTGTATACGGCTAAAATCGGGAAGTCCAATTTTACGGTCGACAAGGCATTACGCAATCTCATCTTGAAGGGCCTGGAGAACAGACTGGGGTCCGATGTCTTCAGGGATTATTCGTGCCCGGTGTCGGGGTAGAATGTACCGATGCTTGTCGCAAGTAAGCGGGAAGTTCCCAAAGAGCAGTACTTTTTGACAACACATGCACAAACAGTAACAGCCTGCACCAGGTTGATTGAGTGGTTGTGCCAGCTACTTTATGTAATAATTATACATGTGTCATATTGGGATTTTTCCCTCATATATAAGGGGACCCTTGTCATTTTCGTTGGAGGATTTGATACTCAATATTGAATATACAAGAATATTCTCTCTGCTCTATAACATAACATATTTCTTGATCTCATTACTTACATTTATTGCTTATATCCATTGTATTCTATTTATTATTCTTCATTTTCTGCTCTTTATTGATCATAAAGAGCTGCCATCGCAGCTCTCATAACTATTAGTTCTCCGTCGATTGCCCTAAGCCGAGCATCCGATTCAACCTCGAGGCCTGTATACGCCAGGTCGAGGCCTCGATTACCTATCATTCGTTTTGGCTATTACATTATGTACAAGCTGTTATCTCATTTTCTAATCTTTCACTTTGCATCTATCGACTAAAAACTAGCAAAAAAGTAGATCACATATTTTTAGAACCACAAAATCAAATCTAATTGTAATTATTGTTTTCAAGGTAAATAGTTTGGCACCCACCGTGGGGCTAAAAATAATAGTGATTATTTTTTTGCTGGTTTACTACATAAGCAAGTTACCTCCTACACTTCTTGTCCAAGAATCTTCGATTTCAGATCAAAATGACTAACTCAGTAAACGCACGTGACAACAAGGGCCTCGAAGACCATAAAGGGTTTAGTGCATCTGTTCCAGGTAATGGTGTACCACTACAAAAAACGATTCACATAGACGTGGTCTCACGCAATACTCAACGCATTAGCGTAAGTTACCACACCAATAGGAGTATACGCCAAGAAAATCAATTAGGCACTCGAAAGAACCTCACCCAGGAAGAAAGAGAAGCAAACATGGGAAGCAAAGTGGGAAAACGTCAGCACATCGTTCATATAATTATTGGGGGGACCGACATTCCCTAGGGACCCGTGATCAAGCAAATAAAGGTTTCTGTGGCAACGTAAGGGAAAACCCTAGGCCAGGCATCTGATGACATCCTCACGTTCAGCGAAGAAGACTTCGAGACTCTGCCTCATCCACACAGCGATGCGCTGGCAATCTCATTTATCTTAAATAACACCAAATTAAAATTGTTCTCGTAGATCCAGGTAGCTCGGAAAACGTAATCGGATCGACAGTAGTAAAACAGCTCAGGTTGCTCGATGGGGTCATACCTGCATCCCGAATCCTCAACGGCTTCAATATGGCCAGCGAAGCAACAGAGCGAGAGATCACCCTTCCTAAAACATATCCAACATAGTTCAAGATACCAGGTTCCACATCATTAAAGGTGATACAAGGTACAATGCCTTGCTCGTTAGACCATGGATACATAATATGAAGGAAGTACCACCGACCCTGCATCGGATGATGAAGTATCCAACAAAGCACCAAATAAATACAGCGTATGGAGAGAAACATGTGGCGAAGGAATGTTCACGGTCCATAAAGAGGTACCGAATTCTGTACACTCCACCTCAGAAGTGTTAGAAAGCCGACAAACCCCCAAGGATGATGAAGAAGATTTCCTTACTCCTAGAACATTCATTGCCCCCGAAGAATTGGATGCAACAAAGTCGACTATTGAAGAATTGGAGCAAGTCGTATTGGTCGATCATCTCCCAGATCGGAAGGTATACATGGGGACGGGATTAACCACGTGAACTCAGGCACAAACTCATCCAATTCCTTATTAACAACATCGATTGCTTTGCTTGGTCCCGTTTAGATATGATAGGGATCCCACCGGAGATAGCTACCCATCGAATGAGTGTCGACCCCAAGTACAAATCGGTGAAACAAAAAAGGAGGCCTCAATCCGAGGTAAAGCATGCATTTATCAAAGACGAGGTAACGAACTCCTAAAGATAGGGTCTATTAGAGAAGTAAAATATCCTGAATGACTGGCCAACGTGGTAGTAGTCTCCAAAAAGGGAAATAAACTAAGAATGTACGTAGATAATAAAGATCTAAGCAAGGCATGCCCAAAGGACTCATTTCCACTACCCTACATCAACCGATTGATCGATGCCACGTCCGGCGTGAAACCCTCACTTTTCTCGATGCATATTCGGGGTATATTCAAATTTAGATGAACCCTGAGGATAAAGAAAAGACTTTGTTCATCATGAAGTACGGTATATACTGTTACAACATAATGCCCTTCGGTCTAAATCACGTAGGGGCCATGTACTAACGCCTAGTCAATAAGATGTTCGAACATCAAATAGGCAAGTCCATGGAAGTTAATATTGGCTACATGCTAGTTAAGTCCCTGTGCGCAAATGACCATTTGATTCATTTGCAGGAAACATTCGACATCCTTAGAAGTTAAAATATGAAACTCAACCCCGAGAAGTGCACCTTCGGGGTGGTATCGGGCAAATTCTTAGGTTTTATGGTATCAAACAGGGGAATCGAGATCAACCTCGACAAAATCAAATCCATCAAAGAAATTACGGTGGTAAATAACATAAAAGTCGTGCAGCAGCTGACCGGGAGTATAGCAGCCTTAGGCCGGTTCATATCAAGGTTGTCGGACAGGAGTCACCATTGTTTCTCCTTGCTAAAAAAGAAAAACAACTTTTAATGGACTCTAGAATGCCAACGCGCTTTAAAGGAGTTGAAGCAATACCTAAAAAGCATGCCTTTGCTCCACACCCCAAAAGAGAATGAGACATTGTAACTGTACCTGACCGTATCTGAAATAATGGTAAGTGGTGTACTAGTTTGAGAAGAACAAGGTACGTAATTCCGTGTTTATTATGTAAGTTGAACCTTGGGTGATGCCAAAACCAGGCATCCACACCTGGAGAACTAGCTCTTGCATCAATAAGTGCATCTCAAAAATTGAAACCTTACTTCCAATGCCATCATATTTGCATTTTAACAACGTATCCCTTTCGAAGCATATTGCATAAACCCAAATTGTCGGGCTGATTGGACAAATGGGCTATCAAACTCTGGGGATATGATATCAAGTATTAGCCCTCGACGGCTATAAAGTTGTAACTTTTGGCAGACTTCGTAGCCGACTTCACTCCCTCCATCGTACATGAGGTCAAGAAAGATCTTTTGCTAAAAACGGGCACATCCTCCCAGACATGGACCCTGTTCACTGAAGGCTCCTCGAACATAAGAGGTCCTTGCTCGGCATAGTCCTAGAGCCACCTACAGGCGACTTGATTAGACAATCTATAAAAACCATAAGGTTAAATAACAATGAAGCCGAGTATGATGCTATGGTTGCAGGTCTGAAATTGGCCAAAGGCCAAGGAGCCGAGGTTATTGAAGCAAAATGTGATTCCTTCCTGGTGGTAAATCAGGTAAATGGGAGCTTCGAGGTTTGGGAAGATAGGATGCAAAGATACTTAGAAAAAATTCAAATAACATTGCACCGCTTCAAAGAATGGACCCTGTTCCACATACCCCGATAGGAGAATAGCAAAGCCGAAGCACTATCAAGCTTGGCATCATCTGTCAAGGAAGATGACATACTCCCCGGATCCGTTGTTCAACTGTCCAAATCAGTGATCAAGGAAGGCTACGCTGAGATCAAATCAACTAGCCTAACTTGGGATTGGAGAAATAAATATATCGATTATTTAGAGATAAGGAAGCTACCCGCAGACCCAAAAGAATCGAGGGCCCTACGAACCAAAGCAACCTGATTCTCGCTCCACGAAAGCAGAACTCTTTGAAGGAGAACTTTTGATGGCCCTCTAGCACTATGTCTGGGCCGTGAGACACAGACTATGTGGTCCAAGAGATCCACGAGGGAACTTGCGGAAATCATTCTGGTGCCGATTCCTTGATTCGAAAAATAATCAAGGCAGGCTATTATTGGGATAGCATGGAGAAGGACACCAAAGAGTTCATCCGTAAATGCGAAAAATGCCAAAGATTTGCCCCGATCATTCACCAACCCGGTGAACAACTTCATTCAAATTTATCGCCATGGCCGTTCATGAAATGCGGGATGGACATCGTCAAACCTCTACCAACGGCGCCAGGTAAACCTAATTTTATTTTATTTATGATTGACTACCTCTCGAAATGGGTTGAAGCACAGGCTTTCCAAAAAATAAGAGAAAAGGAAGTCATTAATTTCATCTTGGACCACATCATGTGTCGGTTCGGAATTCCTTCCGATATAACGTATGATAACGGGAAGCAACTCATCGGAAGCAATGTGACTCAGTTCCTCAAAGATCACAATATCAAAAGAATCATATCAACACCCTACCACCCATGTGCAAACGGCCAAGATGAGTCTACAAATAAAACCGTCATTTAAAATTTAAAGAAGAAATTAGAAAGCGCAAAGGGAAGATGGAGAGAAATATTACCCGAAGTACTCTGGGAATATTGAACAACTCCAAAATCAAGAACGAGGGAAACGCCTTTCTCCCTAGTATAAGGTGCCGAGTCTTTGATATCGGTCGAGGTTGGACAACCTACTGCCAAAGTCCGACACACCACTGAGAACTCGAATAATGAGGCCATAGCTACTGCTCTCAAACTATTGGATGAAAAGCAAGAAGCCTCACTGGTCCGAATATATGCACAAAAATAGAAGATTGAAAGATACTACAACAGCAGAACAAATATCCGACATTTTGGAATCGGGGACTTAGTCCTTAGGAAGGTCACCTTGAATACTCGAAATCCTAATGAAGGAAAGCTAGGTAAGAACTGGGAAGGACCGTACCCTGTCCTCGGGATAGTTGGCAAAGGGTCCTAAAAACTCGGCAGCATGGAAGGCGAACAACTTCCAAGCAATTGGAATGTATCAATTCTCAAACTCTATTACTGCAAAAAGCTCAAAGGCCTTAATTTTCAAAAGCATGCGTTGCACTCTTTTCCTTCGATCGGGTTTTTATACCAAGAAGGGGTTTACTGGCAATGTTTTTAACGAGGCAACATCTATATGCTACCAAAGGAAGACTCAACAAGTATTCAAGACTTCTTTAAAATCAACCTCAAATACTAGGGGACATCCCCCCGGAAGGACACCTCCTCGGAGAAGGCAAGATACGATAAACGGGGTCTCGATAGGAATATCATGTACCGGGCCAAACGGTCGAACGAATCGTGTCTGTATAGAATAATCGAGCCCTTAAGAGCAAAAACGTGTATACTTGTAGCCAGTAATCATAGAATTCTTTCCCCTCCGTCAAAGCATTCGTGTTTCTAAGGAGTTTGGTATTTTTGCAAAAATGACTCCAGAGCCAAAAATAGCTCGAACACTCGGGGATTGACGTCAATAACTCGAAGTCGTATGACCTCTAGGTTGGAGCTTCAAACTTGTAAGCCCTCAATGAGGCAATATCAAGTTCACAAAATGGCACCAGAAGTCAAAAACATCCCGAACACTTGGGGATTGGC
Source organism: Nicotiana glauca (assembly GCA_026770625.1). Lineage (NCBI taxonomy): Eukaryota > Viridiplantae > Streptophyta > Magnoliopsida > Solanales > Solanaceae > Nicotiana > Nicotiana glauca. The sequence continues at coordinate 57,549 of MU673581.1, read as the reverse complement.
GTCAAAAACTCGAGACCATATGGCCACCGGGTCGGAAGCTTCAAACTTATAAGCCCTCAATGAGGCAACATTATGGTTACAAACAACGGCTCTAGAAGCCAAAAATATCCTGAACACTCGGGGACTGGCATTGAAAACTCAAGGCCAAATGACCTCCGGGTCGGAAACTCCGAACTCGTAAGCCCTCAATGAGTCTATACCATGTTTACAAGGAATGGCTCACGAGCCAAGAAACTTTTAATGACTCAGGGACTGCCGCCAACTGTCGCCCCCATCGATCTGACAAAACCCTAAGGATATAAGGCACCACGCGGGCAACCTCGAGCACGTAAGACCTTCGTAAGGCAACATCAAATATGTAAGACCACAAGCAAGACATGAACCATACTTGTACCAAGTAACCAAATCTGTAAAACATCAAGCAAGGCATGAACCATACTTGTACCAAGTAACCAAATCTATAAGACCTCAAGCAAGGCATGAGCCATACTTGTAGCAAGTAACAAAAACTATAAGACCTCAAAGGCATGTAAAAATTTATAAGACCTTACAAAAGGCATAATCCTTATCTTAAAGTTAATGCTATATATCGAACTTATAAGACCCCTAAAAAGGCATACCCTCAATATAGACACCAAAACTACTTCACTAGCCTCCGGCCAAACATAGTGAGTATGGTCATAAAGCTGTACCATCCAAACTAACGCGACTCAGGGATGCCTGACAGTTGCTATAAAATCACATGCCTTCAATTACTTCGAAAAGAACCAGTTAAATAGGCTACCCTCGACATAGGCAAAAGAGCTTCCACCATGTCAACTCCAAATTAAAGGGTTTGAAACATGCATCCATCGAGCAAAACCTCCCGAGAATCTCATTTATCGCCACATAATGACCCACAATGGAGGTTTTTATCGAACCGTCGAAGAGCCAGATATACACAATTTCAGAAAAGTCCTTAACAAGGGAAAAATAAATCCTATATAAGAGTTCGTATGACCCAATACGTAAGAGCCACTATCGCCAGCCCATATAAAAGGTCGTATCGACCTAATGCGTAAGAGCCACTATCACCAGACCATATAAGAGGTCGTACATACCCAATGCATAAGAACCACTATCGCCAGCCCATATAAGAGGTCGTACCGACCCAATTCTTAAGATCTATTATCGCCAGCCCATATAAGAGATCATACCGACCCAATGCGTAAGAGACACTACTGCCAACTCATACAAGAGGTCGTACCGACCCAACGCGTAAGAGCTTTAGGGCAAGCTTTGGATTCAAAAACCTAAGGGTCAACGAGCTCGAGTTGAAACCTGATTCAGAGACTGAGCCCGAAGTAGTTAAAAAAATATGCCTAAGAGCAAAAGCATAAGAGCCTAAGATTCCAGCTTACATTAAAAGGTCACACTGACCCGACACATGAGAATCTAAAAAATTCATGCAAATGGCCTCAGAGTCAACACGACGGACTTAAAGATCGACTATAGACCACCGATAAATGTTCAACAGTAGTAGGAATCCAAGAATATAAAATTGAGACTCACTACTTAGGATCAATTGCCAAACGAATGCCACAAGTCGTTCAAAGGTTAATAGAAAAAGGTAAATAATTGTCATACATATAAAAACATTCATAAGAGAACAATTACAAAGTGTATATCTGGAAGCCGTCACAAAGGTAGAAGGCAAATGAAAGCCCTAATCTATCACCAGAGCTATGCCTTCGATAGCTTACCCGGAAAATACGCTTTTAGCAGCTTCGGCCATAGTGGGTTCCCAACGGCCTCCTCCTCTTCAGGGACCTTGCCTCCATCTTCATCACCTCCCGAGTTGCTACCCGAATTGCTTTCAGAAGGAAGCAGGGCTGAGACTTCCTATTCTAGGGTCTTCACCCTCTCAATCTCGGCGATTAGATCAACACCCCCCATATATATATCCTCGAGCGTCTGTCTCCGAGATTCTAACCAGGTATGATCCACTGCTCGGGTCAGGCACAACTCAGCCTCTTCAGATACCTTCCGAGCCCGAGCATTTGCAGCAGCGACATCCTCCTTATGCGAGGTCACTAGCGCCTTGGCCTCGGCCCTGACCTCGGATAGCGTATCAACCAACTTAGCATGGAGATCCTTATGATTACCGCTCTTAGCCCTCGCATCTTTGAGGCAATTCCCAATCGAAACCACCACCCCTCGAGGGGCATCTCTCTCAAAGATTACCTCACTCAAATGCCGCTTAAGCTCGAAAATTTTAGAGTCCCTGGTTCGGAGCTCCTTCCCTATAAGGACATCCTTCTTCTTAAACTGCAAAAATCAACCCAAAAATATTAAAACACGAAATTCAGTTAGACATACAGACAAAAAATGAATAGGAGATGTGTAACCTGTTCATTAAGAGGAGCCTTTTCCCAAGACGCCACCTCCAAGAAATCCCGAAAGCCACAGAGTTGTTCCTCCCTCTTGATAGAAAGAGCCCTGAGCTCATCGGCTTTCTAGATAAGCTTCTTATGTTCTCCCTCGTGGTGAGTCAGCTCGGTTTCAAAATTGGCGAACATTTGGTTATAAAGCACCTTGGCATGGAACTATGGAAGAAACAAGGTTAGAAGGGCAAAGGTCGGGGCGCCACGCAGAATTTATAAATAGATTACCTACTCGCATAGCCTGTCGATCTATGTAAAAATAAACAAACTATCAGGCTTAGGTTTTTCCATAGGCACGTCAACATGCTTTTAGGATGCATCTTTATCACCAATGGGCATCTCCATGATGATAGATTCTATACTGGGATATCTTGCATCTCTCTCGGTAGAGAGGCCGATTCAAAGGAGGAATCACACACTTTAACGATCTCAACTAGGTTAACCGGGGCCTGTCACGACCCTAGTTCACCAATTATGAACACGTCATGACGGCACCTAGTCTTCACGACCAGGTAAGCCTAACACATTGCCGATGTAATAACAATTACGAAATTTATAATCAAAACTAAATAACATGAGTAATGTATACAGTTGCCGCCTGGCACATACACTTTAATACCAATTACTGAAGTAACCTCCAAGACCCGGAAACCCACGGGCAACACAGGCTATGAGAAATCTTACACTGCTATAATCACCAGAATAGTCTAATACAAAGAAGGATCGAAATAACATCTAATAACTATGGGTAAAATGAGAAGGAGACTTTGCGGATCTGCGGACGTAGCAGATGTATACCTCAAGTCCCCAGTATGCTCCCTGACAGTTACTGATGGTACGCCTACTTAGAAGCACCTGAATCTGCACATGAAAAACATGTGCAGAAGAGGCATGAGTACACCACGGCGGTACTCAGTAAGTGCCAAGCCTAACCTCGGTTGGGTAGTGACGAGGAAAGGTCAGGGCCCTACTGAGACAGAAACAATAAAATAGCAAGATATTAACAGTATCGAAGTCTAATGAAAACCAATAAACACAGCTATATGATAATACATATCGATGAAAAATAGTACTGCAGGACAAAACAGAAACACTAAATAAATACAGCAAAATTTCAAGAATACCAACAAGGGCCTTCCAAGATACCGTCTTGTAGCCCTCTTCTCATATCAATATCAAAGAATCTCCCGGGATACCGTCCCATAATCAAATCATTAGTGTACAATGGGATCTCCCGAGATACCGTCCCGTAGTCCCAAAATAAAAGTGCAGGGGGATCTCCCGGGATACCGTCCCGTAGTCCCAAAATAAAATGCAGGGGGATCTCCCGGGATATCGTCCCGTAGTCCCAAAATAAAAGTGCAGGGGAATCTCCCAGGAATCAAACCCGTAGTCCCAAAGTAAACAAACAAGGGGGAACTCCCGAAATCCCGCATCCGTAGTCCCAATGTAAATGCACCACCAACATCATAGAAATATTCAGAAATTTAAGTACAACAATACAAGGCATCAAGGAATACTGGCCTAACATGCTCCACGTAATCACAGTTAAGGCAATTTAAACAAATAGGCAGCTTGGATCAATTAAACATGCTCTTCTACGCTAGCACATGCTACAAAAACAAGTAAAGTAAGGCAAATATGAAAGAGAATGCAAATCAAGTAATTAAGTAAAAATTCGGTTTTCAACAATTTGCTCAAGTACGTGCTCGTCACCTCACGTACAAGGCATTCAATTACCAATTATCACATCCTAAGGGACGAAGTCCCCACACAAGGTTAGGCAAGCCACTTACCTCGAACCGGTGCAAAATCAACTAGGGAGCTATGCCCTTGCCACGAGTATCCGACTCCGAGTGGCCCAAATCTGTTCAAACAAATTTCATATTGTAAATAATATTGCAATTAACTGATTCCACTATAATCAAAACTACGGCGCAGAAATAGGTAAAATGGCCAAAATGCCCCTCCAGCCAACGTCTCGGAATCAAATAATTTTTACATTTTCAGAACACTCGTACTCTCATGAGTCTAACCATATAAAAATCTCCCAAATCGTAGGTCAAATGCCCCCTCAAATCCTCACAATTAGGTCCAAGAACTTTACCCAAATTTTCATTCAAAACTCCGAAATTAAGGTTGAATTTAAGGCTAGATTAGTGGGTATTAATCATAAGGAAGTAAGGAATCGTTACCCAATCGTTACCTCTGAAACTCCCTCGAAAAATCTCCCAAAACCGAGCTCTCTAGCTATTGTTTTTTATAAAAATGGAAGAACCCTCGTATTGAAAATGTTAAGTACTGCCCAGGCATTACCGCTTCTGCGGTCCCATAACCGCTTAAGTGGTTCCGCTTCTGCGAAAAACAAGCCGCTTCTGCATCTTTGGCTGAGGGGTCAAACTTCTGCTTTTGCGGAGCAGAAATCGCTTCTGCGATTACGCTTCCGCGGAAAATATTCCGCTTCTACTGAAATTGGAGGGAAGCCCGGATTCCGCTTCTGGGTACCAAGGTCGCTCCTGCGACTCCACTTATGCGGCTTCAAAGCCGCTTCTGCAGATAACAGACCGCTTATGCGGTCTCAGAGGAGGAGGAGCTAAATCGCTTCTGCGGCGCAAAGGCCGCTTCTGCAAAACCGCTTCTGCGGTTCCCAAGCCGCAGAAGCAAAAACAACAGAAGCCTGCTGCAAATTTCCTTCTAACTTCCAAAAATTAACCCGTTGAGCATCCGAAATCATCCCGGGACCCCCGTGACCCCAACCAAAAACACCAATACCACCTAATAACTTATTCGAACTTGTACCAATCCTTATGTCACCCAAAACAACACCGGAAACCCGATTAAATCAAGGATTCAAGCCTAAGAACATCAAATTCTAACCAAATACGCTTTCGATAAAAAACCTAACCAAACCTCGTCTGAATGACCTGAAATTTTGCACACATATCCCAAATGACATGACGGAGCTACAGCAACTTCCAGAATTCAAATCCGACCCTCGGATCAAAAACTCATTATCGGACCGAAAACTTCAAAATTCAAACTTCGGCATTTTAAGCCTAAAAGAGCTACAGACCTCCAAATAATATTCTGAACATGATCCCAACCCCGAAATCACCTAACGGAGCTAACAGAACCATCGGATTTCCATTTCGAGGTCGTCTTCACACTGTCCCGAATACGGACCATTTTTCAACTCTTAAACTCTCATTTAGGGACTAAGTGTCCCAAAACACTCCAAATTCTAATACTGAACGTCCCGGCAAACCAAAATAGCAGAAATGAACTTAGGGAAAACAGTTAATGGGGGATCGAGGCATAAATTCCAAAAACAACCGGCCAAGTCGTTACATCCTCCTACACTTAAACATTCATTCGTCCTCGAACGAGCATAGAGAACATACCTGAAGTAGCAAAAAGATGAGGGCAATGGCTGCGCATATCCCGCTCGGTCTCCCAAGTTGCCTCCATGGCCGGCTGACCCCGTCACTGGACCTTCACTGAAGCGATGTTCTTTGACCTCAACTTTCTAATCGGCCTATCCAAAATGGCCACTAGCTCCTCAACATAAGATAGATCCTTG
>MU673581.1:0-46769 GCA_026770625.1 Nicotiana glauca | reverse complement strand
GAATCTCCCACAAGAGTAGAAACATAAACGGGGGCACTCAAAGAATCCCGAGGCACACCCAAATGCGAAGCAAAATAAGAGGACACATATGAATAAGTGGAGCCGGGATCGAATAGGACCGATGCCTCTCTGTGACAAACCACAATAATACCTGTGATGACAGACTCGGAGGCAACCGCCTCGGTGCGAGTAGGAATGCAATAATATCTGGACCTACCCCTCTCACGAGGGCGACCTCTATCTCCCCGGCCTCCGCCCCTGGCAGGCTGGGCAGGTGGGGAGCAGTGGGAGCTGGAACCATAGCCTAAGAACTCTGAGAAGCACGCTGTGGCTGAGCAGTCTGTGAAGATGAACCCCTACCAAGTCTGGGGCAGTCCCTAACCACGTAACGTGTATCACCACACTCGAAGCAAGCTCTGGGAGGACGTGGTGGCTGTGAATGACTGGAGCTAGGTCCACTAGACTGACCTCTGGAAGTACACCGCGCGAGAGGCGCGCTAGAAACTGGAGGCGCATAATAAGGATCCTGAGGTGCTGGTGGAGCTGGAGTACTACCGGTTGCTGGCAAAGCCAAATGAACGGGGCGACCAGAATAACCCCTACCATAATGTCTGGCTGATAAATTACGGGCACCAGAGGAATGACCCGACTCTCGAGACCTCTTGGCCTCCCTCTCCACTCGCTCCCTGGCGAGCTTACCATCAATCCATCTAGCAATGCTCACTACCTGCTGGTAGGGAATATCCATCTCTAACTCTCGGGCCATGCTGGACTGGATGGGCGGAATAAGACCCTCGATAAACCTCCACACTCTCTCCCGAACTGTGGCGACCAAAGCCGGTGCATGTCTGGCCAACCTGGTATAACAGATGGAATACTCTAAGACTGTCATAGCACCCTAGCGCAAATGCTCAAACTCCGCGCGCCATGAATTTCTGAGGCTCTGGGGAGCAAAATCCCTCATAAACATGTCTGAGAACTAGGTCCAAGTCAGTGAGGCAGACTCGATTGGACTATCCAACTCATAAGTACGCCACCAATCATAGGTGGCTCCTCAAAGCTGAAAGGAGGTGAAAGAAACCCCACTAGACTCCACTATGCACGTAGTACGAAGAATGCGATGACACTCCTCCAATAACTCTAAGGCTTCATCTGAAGCTAGGCCACTGAACACTGGGGCATCATATTTCTTGAACCTCTCTAGCCTGCGCTACTCATCCTCTGAGACAGCTGACCCATCCCCGGGCTGTACTGGTGCTGCAGGCGGCACAGGAATAGCATCTGGAACCTGCTCCATCGGCACTCTCTGCTCAGGAGTGCGGGCTGCGAAAGTCTGGACCCCTCCCCCGGCCTGATATGTGGCTGCAGCGAGGGGAAGCAACCCCGCCTGAGCCAAAGTAGTGTACATGCTCAAGAACTAAGCCNAATGACCATACCGAGTCCTGAAAGCAGTCTTCGGGATATCTGGCTCCCGAATCTTCAACTGATGGTAACCTGAGTGAAAATCAATCTTGGAAAACACCTGTGCGCCCCGAAGCTGATCAAACAGATCATCAGTACGAGGTAAAGGATATCGGTTCTTCACTGTAACTTTGTTCAACTAGCGATAATCAATGCACATACGTATAGAACCATCCTTCTTCTTCACAAACAAAACAGGGGGNCTCCATCGGCACTCTCTGCTCAGGAGTGCGGGCTGCGAAAGTCTGGACCCCTCCCCCGGCCTGATATGTGGCTGCAGCGAGGGGAAGCAACCCCGCCTGAGCCAAAGTAGTGTACATGCTCAAGAACTAAGCCAGGGTCTCCTGGAGCGCTGGAGTAGTAGTGGCTGTAGTAGGTGTATCAGGTGCCTGTGCTCTAACTGGATCTGCTGGTGGTACCTCAGCGGCAGCGTGCGTGGGTGTTGTGGCTGCACCTCGGGCGCGTCCTCAACCTCTACACCTGCCCCGGCCTCTGACGGCGGCTGTAGGTGGCGCGGGTTCCTGGTCCTCTCGCGTATCACGTATCCTCACCATCTGTGAGAGAATAAAAGACAGAAGTTTAGAATTGGTGTCAAAACATCGCACGACAAGGAATTCAAAAGAAATGAAGATTTTCCTAAACAGTTACATAGCCTCTTGTAGATAAATACAGACGTCTCCGTACCGATCAGCGAGACTCTAATCAACCGGCCTTTGTCCCATGACTCCTATGAACCTAGAACTCTGATACCAACTTGTCACGACCCTAGTTCACCAATTGTGAATACGTCATGACGGCACCTAGTCTTCGCGACCAGGTAAGCCTAACACATTGCGGAAGTAATAAAAATTGCAAAATTTATAATCAAAACTAAATAACATGAGTAATGTATACAGTTGCCTCCTGGCACATACACATTAATACCAATTACTAAAGTAACCTCCAAGACCCAGAAACCCATGGGCAACACAGACTATGAGAAATCGTACACTGCTCTAATCACCAGAATAGTCTAATACAAAGAAGGATCGAAATAACATCTAATAACTATGGGTAAAATGAGAAGGAGACTTTGCAGACATGCGGACATAGCAGATGTATACCTCAAGTCCCCAGTACGCTCCCTGACAGCTACTGATGGTACGCCTGCTCAGAAGCACCTGAATCTGCACATGAAAAACATGCGCAGAAGAGGCACGAGTACACCACGGCGGTACTCAGTAAGTGCCAAGCCTAACCTCGGTTGGGTAGTGACGAGGAAAGGTTAGGGCCCTACTCAGACAGAAACAATAAAATATCAAGATATTAACAGTATCGAAGTCTAATGAAAACCAATAAACACAGCTATGTGATAAGACATATCGATGAAATATAGTACTGCAGGACAAAACAGAAACACTAAATAAATACAGCAAAATTTCAAGAATACCAACAAGGGCCTTCCAAGATACTGTCCTGTAGCCCTCTTCTCATATCAATATCAAAGAATCTATCGGGATACCGTCCCGTAATCAAATCATTAGTGTGCAAGGGGATCTCCCGGGATACCGTCCCGTCGTCCCAAAATAAAATGCAGGGGGATCTCCCGGGATATCGTCCCGTAGTTCCAAAATAAAAGTGCAGGGGGATCTCCCGGGAATCAAACCCGTAGTCCCAAAGTAAACAAACAAGGGGGAACTCCCGAAATCATGCATCCGTAGTCCCAATGTAAATGCGAAACCAACATCAGAGAAATATTCAGAAATCTAAGTACAACAATACAAGGCATCAAGTAATACTGGCCTAACATGCTCCACGTAATCACAGTTAAGGCAATTTAAACAAATAGGCAGCTTGGATCAATTGAACATGCTCTTCTACGCTAGAGCAGGCTATAAAAACAAGTAAGGCAAATATGAAAGAGAATCAAAATCAAGTAATTAAGTAAAAATTCGGGTTTTCAACAATTTGATCAAGTACGCGCTCGTCACCTCACGTATAAGGCATTCAATTACCAATTATCACATCCTAAGGGACGAAGTCCCCCACACAAGGTTAGTCAAGCCACTTACCTCAAACCAGTACGAAATTAACTAGGGAGCGATTCCCTTGCCACGAGTATCCGACTCCGAATAGCCCAAATCTATTCAAACCAATTTTGTATTGTAAATAATATTGCAATTAACTGATTCCACTAATAAAATCAAAACTAGGGCGCAAAAATAGGTAAAATGGTAAAAAATCCCCTCAAGCCAATGTCTCGGAATCGAATAATTTTTATATTTTCAGAACCCTCATACTCTCACGAGTCTAACCTTATAAAAATCTCCCAAATCGGAGGTCAAATGCCCCCTCAAATCCTCACAATTAGGTCTAAGAACTTTACCCCAATTTTCATTCAAAACTCCGAAATTAAGGTTGAATTTGAGGCTAGATTAGTGGGTATTAATCATAAGGAAGTAAGGAATAGTTACCCAATCGTTGCCTCTAAAAATCCCTCGAAAAATCTCCCAAAATCGAGCTCTCTAGCTATTGTTTTTGATAAAAATGGAAGAACCCTCGTATTGAAAATGTTAAGTACTGCTCAGGCATTACCGCTTCTGCGGTCCCGTAACCGCTTAAGCGATTCCGCTTCTGTGGAAAACAAGCCGCTTCTGCGTCTTTTGCTGAGGGGTCAAACTTCCGCTTTTGGGGACCAAAAATTGCTTATGCGATTACGCTTTCGCGGAAAATATTCCGTTTCTGCGGAATTTGGAGGGAAGCCCAGATTCCGCTTCTGCGGTACCAAGGTCGCTCCTGCGACTCCGCTTATGCGGCTTCAAAGCCGCTTCTGCGGTCTCAAAGGAGGAGGAGCTAAATTGCTTCTGCGGCGCAATGGCCGCTTCTGCGAAACCGCTTCTGTGCTTCCCAAGCCGCAGAAGCGAAAACAACAGAAGCCTGCTGCAAATTTCCTTCTAACTTCCTAAAATTAATCCGTTGAGCATCCGAAATCATCCCGGGACCCCCGAGACCCCAACCAAAAACACCAATACCACCTAATACCATATTTGAACTTTTACCAATCCTTAAATCACCCAAAACAACGCCGAAAACCTGATTAAATCAAGGATTCAAGCCTAAGAACTTCAAATTCTAACCAAATACGCTTTCGATAAAAAACCTAACCAAATCTCGTCCGAATGACCTGAAATTTTGCATACACATCCCAAATGACATGACGGAGCTACAGCAACTTCCGGAATTCAAATCCGACCCTCGGATCAAAAACTCACTGTCGGACCGGAAACTTCAAAAATTCAAACTTCGGCATTTTAAGCCTAAAAGAGCTACGGAACTCCAAATAACATTCCGAACACGCTCCCAACCCCAAAATCACCTAACGGAGCTAACGGAACCATCGAATTTCCATTCCGAGGTTGTCTTCCCGTTGTTTTGAATACGGACTATTTTTCAACTCTTAAACTCTCATTTAGGGACTAAGTGTCCCAAAATACTCCAAATCCTAATATCGAACGTCCTGGCAAATCAAAATAGCAGAAATAAACTTAGGATAAATATTTAATGGGGGATCGGGGCATAAATTTCAAAAACGACTGGCCGGGTCGTTACAAGGCCGCCCCTTGCTTCTGAACAGATTCAGAATTAGACTCCCCTAGATTGCCTTCCAAGCGCACCTCGGCTTAAGGGAAACTTTGGCTGTCAACAATAGCATCCGCTTTACCCTCGCAAGCCTCTTCAGACCGAGGCAGGGTAATGACGGAACCAAACTGGGGTTCGAAAGCCGCAGACTTAAAAGTATGAGAGATAGTCAAACCTTCTCCCATTTCGGGTGCTGGTAAAGTATCATCTTTCCTTTCACCTCCTGCTCGGGGACTCCCCGACCCTTTTGGAATTAACACTGTTGAACCATACTTAGAATTTTCTATTATGGTTTTCTTGGATTTCGGAGGAAAAGCCAGCAATCTCCCTCATTTTTTCCTCTCTTAGTCGGATATTGGAGCACCCGCTTCCCCAGGTAGAGTTTCTCTCATCAAGAAGGCATCCCCTAGACTTTCCCAAATACAAAAATAAGCATAGGAAATGAGAGCGAAATTGGCAACAACCTTTGTAAAACTGAAACTATAGTAGAGAATGAAGTTCCATCGTGATCCTTGGCTTCTCATCGAGCCTTGAAGAAATTGCACCACACGCGCTCAATGTATGGGAAAATTGAGTCCAGTTTAGCTACCCATCCTAAAAGATTCCTTACCGCATCAGGGTACAACATGACAACAGTATCAGTGGAGGAAGTCAGTCCATAAAGGAATGTATCCAAAAGAAAGAAATGGGTAGTTAATTAGAATGACAGGTGAATTTGGTAGAGAGTCACATGATATCATTCGCAAAAGTCGAGGATCACGGGGTCTATCGAAGGCATGGAAGGCACCACCAGGCTGAGGGTAAATGGATAGGTATACACACTGAGGAAGTTGTCCTTATACGTCGTTATATCCTCCCCCAAAAAGGAACCTCCACTAGCACCACAACTCCCCATCGACAGTTAATCTTCACCCTTTCAACGTCCGTTAATAAACTGATGTATCGGGACGCAAGTTCGTATTGCCCCGGCTTCGAAGAAGGTCTCTCGACCTTAAAATCAGAGGTAATCTCAAAGGCCTTGGAACACATTCTCCACCGCTAGGAGATGCTGTTGCTTTACCTTAGAGGGGAGCACGAAAGAGGAAGGAACATCTCCCAGAGGAATAAAGGCATAAGCATTCGCCATTTTTGCCAGGGGATTATAAAGAAGAAACTAAAAGTCACATTTCAGGAAAGGGCACGGGAGAGAGGTAAGAAGAAAGAAACACTCGTTGGGAGCCTGATGATGCAGCAAAGAGGAAGGGGCGAAGAAATGAATATTTATAGAAGGCTAACATATGCGATTGGAGCAGACCAAAAAATAGCCAACCATTATAATTAATTCAAAGATTTTGAGGATTGTGTGGACGCGACCTCTAGAAGGCCCTATTTATTACATCCGTCACTTGGCAGGACATAACTATTTATTTTGGTGGAGGCGCCGGAAGGGCGTGATCTCGAGGACATTTAGCTTCATTTTACTTTGAGAAATGTGGGGACTATCTGTATATAGCTAAAATTGGGAAGACCCATTTTACGACCGACGAGGCATTATGCAATCTCATCTCGAAGGGCACGGAGAACATCCCAGGGTCTGATGCCTTTAGGGATTTTTTGTGCCCGCTGTCGGGGCAGAACTAATCGGTGCTTGTTTCAAGTAAGCGGGAAGTTCCCTAGGAGCAGTACTTTCTGACAACGCCCGCGCAAATAGTGACAGCCTGTACTAGGCTGATTGAGTGGTTGTGCTAGCTACTTTATGTAATAATTATACATGTGTCATACGGGATTTTTCCCTCATATATAAAGGGGATCCTTGTCATTTTTCTAGGAGGATCTGATACTCAATATCGAATATACAAGAACATTCTCTCTGCTATCTAATTTAACATATTTTTTTGATCTTATTACTTACATTTATTGCTTATATCTATTGTGTTCTATTTATTGTTCTTCATTTATTGCTCATTATTGATCATAAAGAGCCGCCATCGCATCTCTCATAACTATTAGTCCTTCCTCAATTGCCCTAAGCCGAGCATTCGATTCAAAATCGAGGCGCTTATACACCAGATCGAGGCGCATCTCTCATAACTATTAGTCCTATCTCGTTTTCTAATCTTTCACTTAGCATCTATTGCTTAACAAGTAGCATAAAAATAGACCATATATTTTTAGAACCACAAAATCAAATCTAATTGTAATTACCATTTTCAAGGTAACCATAAACCTTACTCAAATGGTGATCAAATTCAAAAAATCCTTAGAATTTTGCCTACCACATGGAAGAGAAAATTAGTTTCACTTGAATCTCAAGACGTAGATAAACTTTCATATGATGAACTATGAGAAAATCTTATAATATTTGAGAAAATCCATCTCAAGAAAATGCGTCAGGAAAAAAAAAAGAAACCAGTTGCTTTCAAAACTATAACTGAAGGATCGGAAAAAGGATATTGAGGATGATCCGGAAGCTCTTGAAGAAGAAATTACCATGGTGTCAAGAAAAATGAATAGATTGATGAGAAGATATAGAAACACAAAAAAGGGAAGGATGTCATCTAGATGAACCAGGCAGTATAATGAACAAGACAAAAATGACGCAAAGTGCTTTGAATGTGGAAGATATGGCCATGTTCAAGCTGAATGCCCAAATCTTAAAAGAAAAGTCCCTAGAGGTTTCAATAAAACAAATCATTCAGAAGATGGAGTGATGAAGATAGCTCAGAACATGAAGAAATAGCAAACCTATGCTTTATGGCTATTTTGGAAAATTATATGAACAAATATTTTGGTTGCTGGACTGATGAAGATGAATCAGACAATGTATACAAAGAAGAAGCTAAAAATTATTTCACGACACGTGGTGAAACAAGCGAGGTAAGACCCTATAACTATGATAAATGTAATAAATTGTAGGATATTCTTTACTTTACCTTAAAAAAGTGTCAAATAATGTTAAATGAATTAGAGAGACTCAATAGGGAAAGGAAGGATTGGGAACTTAAATTTGAAGTCTGTGAAATCGAAAGAGATGTGCTTCAAGATGAGGTTCAGGAATTGTAAATGCAACTTAATGGCATGCGCAAATACATCGGTCATAGTTATGTCAAGTCTAACCATGCAACTTACAAGTCAAGTGGAAAAAGCATGTTAAAACTGAGTCCACAAGTTCTAATACAAGTGGTAGATCAAAATATGGATCAACCCAGTGTGTCATTACTGTAATAAGGTTGGACATAAATATTTCTTCTGTAGATTTCGTAAATCAAACTTTTCAGGATGGATTATGAAATCCAAAAAACAACCCTGATTCTTGTACAACTAACCAACAAGGACCCAAGCAAGATTGGGTACCTAAAATAAGGTGATAATTTTATTTTGTAGGAACACCACATAAAGAGTCACAAAGGGAAATAGTATTAGTCAGTGCGTGTTCCAGTCACATGACATGCGACAAAAATTTATTCAAAGAAGTCACAAAAATAAATGGAGGAAGTGTCAAATTTGGTGATGATTCAATAGGAAAGATCGTTGGTACTGGCACAATTCCATTCGACAATAATTGTGATATTACAGATGGGTACCTTGTAGATGGACTCAACTATAATTTCTTAAATATAACTCAGCTATGTGACTTTAAATTCAAGAAAATAGGATGTGCCACTGAAGATGAGTCAGGTAAGATCACTCCTCCAGGTAAAAGGTATAGAAATGTTGACATTCTTGATGATATTGAAAATCTAGATAGTCATATCTGTTTGGCATCCATATCTGATGATCCATGGCTTTGGTATAAAAATCTTTGTCATACAAGTATGCATCTAATTAAATAACTCTCCAAGCATGATTTAGGTAATGGTCTTCCCAAACTCATTTTTTCTAGAAAAATCATGTATGTGATGCATGTCAGATTGGTAAACAAACTAGAAACTCTTTCAAAATCCTTAACAATGTCTCATAAGACCCATTTTGAAGAAGAGTCCATATGAATTATGGAAAGTCAAAAGGACCAATATAGGCTTCTTTCATCCGTTGTGCTTCATCCATAATAATAATAAGGATAACCTAGGAAAATTTGATCCATGGAGTGATGAAGGTATTTTTCTCGTGTCCTCCATAAATTGTAGATATTTTAGAATTTAAAAAAAACATAATTTATCTGTATAAGAATTAGTGCATGTTGTATTTAATGAAAATAACACTACGACCGAGACATGAATCATTACAGGTGATGAAAATATCACCCCAAGAAGCACGAGAGGCAAGCACGTCACAAAAGTCGGTTGATAGCACAAATATAATCACAAAGTCAACTAGTGAACTTGTTAGCAATCTTACTGAACCACAAAATGAGTCAACTACTCCTGCAGTTGCACTTATCTCTCAAATTGAGACAAATAAAGTTGATGAAACCTTAAAAGACTCCAACTGGGCACAAACTATGTAAGATGAAGTCAACCAATTCGACAAGAATCAAGTCTGGAAACTGTTACCTAAGTTAGCAAATGATACAGTTTTTGGAACCAAATCGGTTTTCAAAAACAAGTTGAATAATGTAGAAAAGTGGTCAAAAACAAAGATAGATTAGTTGCCCAAGTCTATTCACGGGAGGAAGGAGTCGACTGTGATAAACCCTATGCTCTGGTAGCACGGTTAGAATCAATATGTATTCTTCTTGTATATGCATCCTTTAAAGGTTTAAACTTTTTAAAATGAATGTTAAAAGTTCTTTCTTAAATGGATTTATTGATGAGGAGGTATATGTAAAACAACCTCCTGGCGTTGAGACTCACAATTTCCTTATCATATGTATAAGTTGACTAAATCCATGTATGGACTCAAATAAGCTCCTCGAGCCTGGTACAAAAGGCTTAGTTCATTCCTAATTGATCATGGATTCACAATAGGTAAAGTAGATACTACATTATTTATCAAAAGATCATTTGGAGGTAATATCATTATCCAAGTCTGTGTTGATGATATTATTTTTGGAAGTGCAAACTCTCTCTTGTTCAAGGAATTTGCCAATCTCATGCATAGTGAGTTTGAAATGAGTATGATGGGAGAATTCATGTTTTTTATGTGAGTACGGAATTTTTGCCCTACAGGAATTAGTCCCATAAAATACAAGAAAAATAAATTTTCCATTTTTATAATTTTATAGGATTTTGTGAGAATCTGTACTAATTGTCTGCATTTCTGTGCATGTTAATTGCTGCTAAAAATTATGAAAATATCAAAAACATCATGCATTGCATTTAGGATTTATTTTTAAATTTTTAAGATTAATTAGTAAATTAGTTGCTTTATTAAAAATAAAAATCACAAAAATTGGTTTACTTTTGTATTTTTAGCCTTTTAATTTAAACTATTAATTTCCTCTTTTAATGTATGAGTAATTAATTCTTAAGTATTATAGTGGATAATTAGTTTAATTTCACAACTTAGGTTAATTTTTTAGATTAATTTAGGTTTTATTTAATTAAAAGAAAAAGAAAAAAAAAGAGAAAACAAAGAACAAAGAAAGGGAATGGGAATTTAGTCTTAAAACTCAATTTGGGCCAGGACCCAAACATTTAAACCCAGTTTACCTGCCCAGTTCGACAAGTACGATTTCCCAACCCGATCTAGTTCCCCGTCCTAACCAACCGACCCCGTTTTGGCCCCCTCCCATCTCAACTGTTGGATCAATAAGATCCAACAGACCGGAACTCAAGTCCCCATGTGTATAAAGATGTTGGAACCGGTCCCCCCCTCCCCAGTTTTATCTCTCATTCCCTAACCTAACCAAACCCTAATCAAATCTGCCACCCCAAAATCCCCATCATCTCTCAATTTGGGCCAGGACCCAAACATTTAAACCCAGTTTACCTGCCCAGTTCGACAAGTACGATTTCCCAACCCGATCTAGTTCCCCGTCCTAACCAACCGACCCCGTTTTGGCCCCCTCCCATCTCAACTGTTGGATCAATAAGATCCAACAGACCGGAACTCAAGTCCCCATGTGTATAAAGATGTTGGAACCGGTCCCCCCCTCCCCAGTTTTATCTCTCATTCCCTAACCTAACCAAACCCTAATCAAATCTGCCACCCCAAAATCCCCATCATCTCTCAATTTGGGCCAGGACCCAAACATTTAAACCCAGTTTACCTGCCCAGTTCGACAAGTACGATTTCCCAACCCGATCTAGTTCCCCGTCCTAACCAACCGACCCCGTTTTGGCCCCCTCCCATCTCAACTGTTGGATCAATAAGATCCAACAGACCGGAACTCAAGTCCCCATGTGTATAAAGATGTTGGAACCGGTCCCCCCCTCCCCAGTTTTATCTCTCATTCCCTAACCTAACCAAACCCTAATCAAATCTGCCACCCCAAAATCCCCATCATCTCTAGACGGCAACGCAAACTCAATCCACCCAAAATTAACACCGCACCACCCCCGTTCCCTCCTGTTTCCAAACACCCCATCCATTTTCCCCAATCTTCATCAAGTTCCTCAAATCTTAGATTGAAGATTGGAGTTCCAAACCCTAACTTACCCAAAAATCGCCCAAATTTTCACCCTATAGTCCCTAAGTCTCCCCAAACCCAAAACTCTTGGCAATTTTTCCAAACAAGATCTAGTGGAATCTGGAGTTTGGCCTAATTTTGGAGTTTGGAGCTTTATTGAAGTTTTCTGCTCATCAGGGCCTGAAACATGCCTTGATAGAGCACTCTTGATAAGTGTGTTCGTTAAGATGAGTTTCGAGCTTCAATGAAGTTTCTCAAGCCTAGAATAGTCATTCATAGCTACTTCCCTTGCTAATACTCTCCGATTTCTTTGGATAGTCATTCCATTTTCTTTTTCTTTTGTTGTTGTTTATTTATTTTTGTTTTCACCTCTTCTTGATTCTTTCTTTTTCTTTCTTTCTTTTCTGGTTCAAGTCGATTTCGGCTTGCATGTTAGATCTAAACCATATTAGTTTATAGTAATATTAACTTAATAATATAATTAACATATTTTTGTTAGTGCTTTTGATTTTGTGCTTCCTTTTTCCTCCATTCTCCTTTTGTTTTTGCTTATTTGGAATTCTGATGTTAGGAGTTCAAAAATTCATTGGTATGTTTTCTTGTGGGTTGTTGGTTTTGGATTAGAATTTGGGCTTCGTAGGTCAGAAGCCCAAAAGGGAAAGGGTTTCAATTCTAGCTGCCTAGCCCATTTGTTGGATTTTGATAAGGTAAATAGAAGCCTTCTAAAGAGTATTTAGGGAAATTGGATAGGGGAAATCTTTCCTAACTATTTGGGAAGGTTACAGGAAGGTGGGAATTGAGTAGTTCAGCAAATAGGTTTAAAATTCAGGATTTAAATTGAACAAAAGAGGAATTGATGAGGGGTAACTTTGAATAAATGAAATCAGATGTTGCTGCCCTAAAATCTTCCTATATAAAGCTTGTTTCACTCATTCTTTTGGGAGCTACTAGAATAGAAAAAGGCTAAAAATGGCTGAAAAATTAGAAGTACCATTTTTCTGCACTTAGAACACTGAAATACATAGAGTTTCATAGTTAGAAAAACACAAAAAAAATCATGAACATTGTTCCATTAGAGCTGGGTTTTTTCTCCACATTTTTGGGTTTTAAAAGCTTGAATACACTACTATTTTCCGTGGCTCAAAACATGGTTGTAGCTGGGTGATAGTTGTTGTTTACTGCTGTCTAAGAGCTACTGATACTTCTATTTCCTTGCTGAAATTCTATGGTTGTTTTCTTGTTGTTCCAGGTATATTCATGAGCTTGAAGAAATAAAATGGGATTTGAATGTGCTGAGTGAGAATGTATTTCTCTTATTAATTTAGCTGAATGTTTCTTTGATACAACAAAAAATTTAATACAATTTCAGCTTAACTTAAGTACTGTCAACATTGATGTTAGTGTACTTGTATGGTTCAAGTGTTTAAGTTATTTTAGATCATTCATAAGTAGTTTTAACAATTTGCTATACTTAGTAATTGTAATTAATTGGGACTTTGTCAAAGGTTGTTGAATGTATCATTCACGTGCTTGGATTGTTTAGCATGAAAATAAGTGTAGATCTAATGTAAATCATGAATGAATTTCAGAAATTGGCCTCTTATTGATTAAGGTTAATAGCATGCTTATTAGAACTCTTGTATGTGTAATAGTATAACTAATAAGCAACTTCATAATCCAGGTTCAGATCGTTAGTGTTAAGAGTAATAGCGATTTAAAGGTTCATAATATAATTGTTTAGGTGTGGTGACTGTCAAAATTTGCATGTTATGTTGATTGTGTAAATTGTAATTAGTTGGGGCCCTTTAGGGCCTTAATGTTTGAGATAGTCTTGCCAAAATTTGAGATTTGGACCTGGTCTAAATGGGGATGCCTAAGTCAAAGCGAGGACTGCTTAGTTTCCAGCTTACCTTTTCTTTCTTTTAGGCTCAAATTCGAGCCCAGCCTCCAGCAGTGTGTGTTTCCCTAAAGCAGCTTACTTCGAGTAGTGTAATGGGCCTGTTGTTGGCCCAAATTCATATGATTCAGGACCTAAACCCCCTTCCCACTCAAACGCCTTTACAACTGGAATTATGTATCACAATTACGAACTAGTTTAAAGATGGCACCCTCAATTCGTTGTTCTTAGTACGTTTACTTTGAATAAGTGGGGCGCGCCATTCGATCATGTAGTCTATGGCTCTCATATAATTTTATAGCTTAGATTTTGAAAAATGAATTTCGTAGTTTGCTTTAGGCGCGCTAATTATTTAATTATCATGGTTACTACTAAAATTCAGGGGTACATTTCATGTGGCCCGGTTCTAATTTCCATCAAGGTTAAATGGAACGCGTTGAATCACGGGTGCATTTCATGCAGCGCGGCTTGCGATGTGTTTTAAATAACCTTAAAATAACTCCTTAAATAAATAAAAGCGGCTAAAAAACTAAAAATATACATAGGTTTAAAGTGTTTTAAAATCAGATAAATAGGCCAATAATAATAGTTGAGCAACCGTGCTAGAACCACGGAACCCAGGAATGCCTAATACCTTCTCATGGATTAAAAGAATTCCTTACCCGGATTTTTGTGTTCGTGGACTATAAATAAGAGTCAATCTTTCTTCGATTCGGGATTTGAATCGTTGACTTGGGATACCATAAAATATCCCAAATGGTGACTCTGAGTTTTAAATAATAATCTCGTTTCATTGTCACTTAAATTGGAAAAAATCTTTTATATACCCTTTGGGGGTCGTAAAAAGGAGGTGTGACAGCTCTGGCGACTTTGTTGGGGACAAGAACCCAGAATTTCTGGTTAAAGGTTTAAGAATTCGAGGTTAGAATAATTTTTATATTTAGCTTTATTTATTATTATATTTTATTTACATGTTTGGGCCTAATGTGCTAAATGTGGCTTTTTACCGCTTTGATATTGTTGAACTATATATAAATTGTTATAAAACCCTTCTTCTCTCAGAGTCTTCTAAATCATCTGGGAAGGGTGCACTTTGTGTAACTTCTCTTCTGTTAGAGTCATATCCCAATTTTAGAACGAGGTTCAAACAAGTTGCAAAGCAGGCAAAGCTTCTGTATTCCCGGTATGCTACCTCTCCCCTCTCCCGGACTCGAGCTGTCCGCTCGGGTAAGCCAGGTCTAGAACAAATAAACCCAAGTTTTCAAACCTAGTATAACATAGCCTTATGCCGGATTCCTAGTAGGATTGCTTGTTTGCATCACGTGCATTTGACTTTGTGGACTCAACATAGGGGTTGGGTCTATCGAGGACAGGTGTACCCGAAATCAAAAGACCATCCTGATGCATTTTTTCTTGCTACTTGCACATTTGTTTGACTCGGATTGCATGTTGACCGGCTTCTAGAATATGGGAGAAAAATTGAGAAGAAATCAAATTGAGGTGAGAGAGAGGAAATTACCCGCCTGTGAATAACCTGGTGCCCAAAATATCCCGAAACTCTGTTGAAATTCTCGAAAAAAAAAGCTATATCAAATGTTTATGATTTCTGTTGCATTGAAATTGACCAAACTACGCAAGTTTGATTCTTACCGGATGTGGGATACGTAAGCAACCCTCATCGGTTCCAACTCCATTTCTGCAAAAACAACAAAAAATATATGAAGGGTCATTATTTTGTCATAAATAAATTAGGTTGTGTTGTTCTTGTCCAAAATAGCCAAAATGTCCCAAAAGGCGCCGGAGGGTTGTTTTTGCAAGAATAGCCACCTAAGGTCCCCTTTCAAATATTTTGATTAATTAGTAAGCACAATCCTAAAATCTTCTTTCCTGAGGTGCTGAAGGGCTATATTCGCAAAATGTGTTTTTTTTTAAATTGCAACTTTCTAAATTGGTATTTTTTCTATTGAGTCAAAAATAAAATCATGGTCTTTTAACCGATCACTATAATTAAATATGAAAGATGAGCACGATTGAAAATGAACCTTTCACAGTCCTTGAGCAAATCCCGTTAGAACTCCACATGTGGTGGAATAATTTAGGAGAAGTTAGTAGAGATACTGTGGTAAAAGCTTTGGGATGTCTTGTTGGTCTTATGAAGATTAAGCCTAGGACGGATATAATTGAGGCTTTGATACCCTTTTGGGACCCAGCGCATAATGTATTCCATTTTGCTGACTTTGAGCCGACCCCTACGCTTGAGGAAATGGGCTATGTTGGTTTTAGTGGGAATCTCAAAAATCAATACCCAGTGGCACCTAGAGCGGTGACTCCTCATAAGCTTCTGGATCTTTTAAGCATCATTCGGGAAGTTAGAGATGGAAATTTAGTAAGGGGTTATGCATATTCTACTTCTTGTATCGACGTTATGGGGAACCCCACGGTTTTGAAATCCCAGATACCGGTCTAAATCATTCGGAAAATGAAGATAAATGGGAAGCCCGACGGGGATTGTATTTTATAGTGGCATTCTTGGGTGCCTTAATTTTCCCAAGAAATGATGGAAACATAGAGTTGGGGCTTGTGGGAATAGCCAACTTCATAACTAAAAAAGCTAATGGCACCATTGTACCAATGATCTTAGCGGAGATTTACCGAGCTCTAACTGTTTGACGCGAATGAGGAAAGTTCTTTAAGGGATGCAATATGTTTCTACAACTCTCGATGGAGGAACAATTTTTCCACCGTCCGGGGTATATGAACTGCAGTATGACTGGTCCTAAATGCATTGAATAACATGAAGATCGAGAGAGGGGCCATGAGTTTTCGGTAGGTACGAAAGCATGGTTCACACTTTTGGGGTCCCTAACTGCAAGTCAAATTGAGTGGACATACGGGTGTTTCTCGGTCAGCAAGTCATTTACATGTTGGCCGAAGTATGTTTTATTCTATTGACGGGTCTCCAGAGAATTCAACCTTATGCCCCACACAGGGTTCTACGCCAGCTAGGTAGGTACCAGACTATCCTGCATGACGGGGATTTGAGTCGGCAGGTCATCGAACTAGGACCAAAAGCTATTTTCCCAGAAGAAAAGGTGCGTTGAATTTGGCATCAATGTAGGTTCCTAGAGCCAAAGACTCAGGTACAGGATCTATCCAAAGGCGAGTTAGAGCCTAGTTACACAACTTGGTAGCGTAAAAGGTCTCAAGTGCATCAGGAGCCCGAACAGCCCGTCAAAAGGCCCCTCGAACAATTCGCTGATGGAGCGTAGGAGCAATGGGATTGGTTGGCAAAAGAGGCAAGCTATAGAGCCAAAATAAGCAAATTGTAGGGGAAAATCTGAGATCTTAAATTTGAAAAAAGTGTACAGGACGCTGCTGACAAAGGGGAGAAAAATAAATTGGCCCAACAAAGCAAGACCCTTCGAGCCCAGATCCAAAAAATGAAGATTGCTACTGAGAATCAAGAAAGGAGCAGAAAGGATGAAAGACTCATAAATGGGCCTGGGAACAAGATAACTGAATGAGTGGATTATTTGAAAAAATTCGAGGGCAATCTGACAAGAGATCGAGCATAGTTAACTTAAAATATAGACGGACGAGCAGAGTTTGTTCGGCAATTAAAAAGGAAATACGAGGGAGAAACTACCAATTTGAAGGAAAAACTAACTACCCTTGAGAACGAGATGGCCAAATAAATAAAGAGCTTCAAAGTAGAAAGAGAACACTACTACGACCTAATATCGCAGTTAGAAAAAGACCTGCAGCAACTTCAAGAGAAAAATCATACAGCTGAACATATTTTGGGGGCCAGATCTCAGCAGATTGGGCGGTTGCTTCAATAGAAGGGTATTATTAGCGAAAGGGTTAGAAGCATTGCAGACGACATTGTGAGGAAGTGCAACGAGTGTGAGGACACGACCAGGTCCATGTTCTTCGCCTCCATTATGATTTTTGTTTGACAGATCATGGATGACCTATTTCGCCTTCAGCAAAATATGGCGCATAGGCCCGCGACGAGACCTACTGATGTCTCGTGGGCCCCACGAGTAATTGAGGAATTTATGTATTTATGATTTTTATTCAAGTCTGCATTTTCATTTTCTTTGGAGTCTGTTAGTCCATTTTCGAGTCTGCATTTTCATTTTCTTTTGAAGTCTGTTAGTCCACCTTCCAAGTCTGTTAGTTTTTATGATTAATTCTGTAGAAGTCATTGTGACCAGGATGTTTGCTTTTATTTTATTTTTATTTTACGAAAATTGAATACCCAAAAAATGTATCTTTCTTTTATTTTACACTTACACCCAGAACTACTCTTGGTCTGATTCATGCGATGTCATGATACGTAGGCATTCCCCATAGGATTTGATCATAACCATGAAATAAAAAGGAAAAAAAAGTGAAAAATAAAGAAAAACGGTGGGAAAGAAATAATGTCAAAACAAGAGAGGATGAATGAGAGAATAAGTAAACTAAAAACAAGAACCATGCATAGAAAAGAAGGAATAAAAAAAAGAGATAAGTTGCAAAATGAAAACTAGTGAAAGCCGAGATAACGCAAACGGCCGTTCAAATGCATACTAGAAATGGTTAACTGTTTAGGTGAATTACATCCTCAATGTGAGATTGACTATGTGTTAATCTTTAATCACTAACAAGTTTGCTTGTTGTCATCAAGTACAAGCATGTGGTCAGTTGTTTGGCATTCTGGCAACTCACTCGTACACCACCATGTCCAAAGACAAGTTGATCATGACTGGCCAAGAATTGGATGCAAGTGTTATTGATCCGTCCAGGGAGGGGGAAGAGTCTAATGTTAATCTGAAAGAGGAATTTCATAAGTTAAAACACGAAATGCAAAGATGTACCAGGCGTGTATGAAAGAGAATCTATCATACCTCGCCAACCCTGCTTTCGTCCCGCCATTAGCTCAATCCTAAGAACCTCCCACTACTGATTCATCTCCAGGATTCCCCCATTTCTACCACTATCAAGGCACCACTACCCAAACCACACAAGCACCACCAGATAAACCAATCCCATACCCCTCTCCACCAGCCACCCCTATTTTCATGGTACCACCATTAGCTACACTTGATCGATCCTCCAGTGAGCCTTTGTTCCAGACCCAAGATAACCAATACTATCCCTCGGATCCTACTTTCAAGGCTGCATATCATTACTCCTACACTCCTCATTTCGACCTCCCAATTGAGACTAAGAAACCACCTAAAAACCCAGAGCAGGAGGAGCTGTTCAGGAAGGTAAAACAAGCCTGGAATAATCATTCAGAAACATAAAGGGATTGGGAAGTCAGGTGAGCATGGCCTACAAATATTTGTGTCTATTTCCTAATGTTCAGTTGCATATGGGCTTCAAGATGCCTAAATTCGACCTATATGACGGGCATGGAGACCAGTGGCCTACCTGAGGGGATTCTATAGCAAGATGAGAGGGGCAGGCGGAAAAGATGAGCTGTTAGTGGCCTACTTTAGCTATAGCTTGAGTGGTGCTGCGCTGGAGTGGTACACTCGCCAAGATCATAACAAATGGTATACTTGGGATGATTTGGCCCAAGTATTCACTCATCATTTGCCGTACAACATCGAGATAGTTCCGGACCGATTTTCTCTAACTAAGATTGAGAAGAAGCCCAGTGAAATCTTCAGGAAATATGTTTTTTGCTAGAGAGAACAAGCAGCAAGGGTAGCACCCTCCAATGGAGGAGAACGAACAGGTGGAATACTTTCTACAGGCTTTGGAGCCCACTTACTTTGGCCATCTGATAATGGCCATAGGCAAGTCGGTCAACGAGGTAGTAAATATGGGTGGCATGGTGGAAGAAGGGCTTAAATCTAGCAAAATCATGAGCTATTCAGCCATCAAAGCAACTACACAAGACATTTAAAATTGTACCGTGGGAGTGATCGGAAAGAAGAAGAAAGAAGATGTGGCAACGATTGATTCAGGATCGTGGTTTGGACCAAGGGGCCTTTCACACCATTATACCCAGCCTCGACCTCATACCGAGCGTACACTTAAACCCCATATAATCCACCCCAGCACTATGTCACATCACCAGACCCTCAGATTTCTGTCCACCACGCCTAGTCATATGCTCAACCTCCTGCATACTCACCTACCTGATTCCACAAAATGCTTACCCACCCCTACGAGACTACCGAAACCATGCCGGTCCAGGTTTCTAACCCGATCCAGCATTCAAAAATGAAAGGTTGCAGCAAAAGAAAACTTTCACCCCACTGGGGGAGTCTTATACCAGTTTTTTCTAGAGATCGTGGCAGTTGGATATGCTGAGGCCAATTGAGTCGAAATTACCAAACCCTCCTCCAAAGAATCTTGATTATTCTTTGACAGGTGAATATTGTTCTGGTACTTCGGGGCATGATACGGAGAAATGCTGGCACTTGAAAATTCTATCCAAGAGCTCATCGACACAAACCAGACTAAAGTCCAAACTTTGGAGGCACCCAACATCAACCAGAACCCACTTCCAACAGATTATGAGACAAACATGATCGAGATAGTACACAAGGGTGGAGAGCCCAAGAAGCCATCACAGTGCATCATGATGATTTGGTCCAGTGAGGCCAAGCCAGTAAAAAAACCAACCAATGAAGGATTAGTGAACAAGTTGATCATGGCAAACGGTGAGCCATCTGTGGTAGTCAAGAAAAGATCCCCAAATGATGTTGTAGCAAAGAAAGATAAGTCAAAAGTGGTTGTGCCCGTACGGACCTTGTCATCATCAAGCCTGTAACCCAGTTGACGGTAGTCAACACCAAGGCTAACCCATGGAGATACAAACGGGCGATAGTGACCTACGGGGGAAAAGAAGTGAAAGAAGAAGTCAATGAGGCCCAGGGACTAACTCGTTTGGGGAGATGCTTTGCCCTGGAAGAGTTAAGAAAAGCTTAAACATCCAAAGATAATCCATTTCTAGTAAAAAAAGCAGTCACTGAGGAAGAAGCAGACGAATTTTTGAGAAAAATAAAGGTATAAGATTACTCCACCGTAGATCAGCTGAGAAAGATGCCCGCCAAGATTTCATTACTGTCATTGTTGATACATTCAAATGAGCATCGACGGGCCCTATTGAAAATTCTAAACGAAGCTCATATCCCCGACAAAATTTCAATGAACTATTTGGAAAAGGTTGCCAACAAAATATTTAAGGTGAATAGGGTCACTTTCTCTGATGACGAGTTGCTCGTGGAAGGTACTGAACACAATAGAGCTCTCTACCTGACGGTAAAATGTGAAGATTCTGTGGTCACAAGGGTGTTAGCTGATAATGGTTCCAATGCAAACATTTTCCCTCTTTCTTATCTTAACAAGCTAAAAGTTGATGATGAGAGAATTCACAAGAACATCATATGTGTCAAAGGTTTTGACGGTGGAGGGAAAGACTCGGTTGGTGATATAGTGTTTGAATTAACAATAGGATCATTGGAATTCACCATGGATTTCCAAGTTCGGGACGTAGCCGTCTCTTACAATTTGCTGCTAGGCCGGCCGTGGATACATGCCGCCAAAGTAGTCCTGTCAACTTTGCACCAGATGGTCAAGTTTGTGTGGGATAAACAGGAGATCGCCGTACATGGCGAAGAGAATTTGTGTTCTCACAGTGATGCCTTCGTCCTATTTATTGAGGCTGAAGATGAAAAAAGGCCTCGGGTCTAACAAGTTTTTAAAACAGTATCGGTCGAGAAGGTTCCAGAAAGGAAATGTGTTCCAACTCCAAAGATGGCCTCTACATCCATTATGGTGGCCTCTGAAATGCTTAAAAATGGCTTTGTGCCAGGTAAAGGTCTGGGTGCATCCCTATAGGATATCATACAGCTGGTGTCCCTCCCTGAAAATATGGGTACATTCGGTCTTGGATTCGAACATACAGTGGTAGATGTGAAAATGGCTAAAAGGTTGAAACAGAAGGTGTGGTTGCTTCCGATGCCTATCCCACGTCTCTTCAAGTATTTTGTCAAGCCCGGTTCTAGGAAATGCCCAGTGACAATAGTTCCAGGTTCTATGGTTGACATTGATGAGGAGTTAATTGAATGGTTTCAGAGGTTGTTTGATGACGTAAACATGGTAGAAGTTGGAGAAGGTTATAGCAAAGCAGACGTGCAGTTCCTTAGGCCTAAAGTAAAGCTTAACAATTGGAAGGCTACTCCTCTTCCTACTCGGAAGGAGACTTGGTAGTTTGTTTTGTTTTCCTGTTTATCTGGGTCATTCCAAGGTTGTGACCCCGATTTTTATTTTTCGCTTGTTGATGTAGAAACCCTGTTATACTTTATTTTCAATGAAATGCAATTTCTCTTTTCTACCATTCCTGATAGTTCTTATTTTGTTTTTCTTTTTTTCTTTGTATAGTTATTTTTATGCTGGTTTCAATGACATAACATGCATGAGGAATCTTCAGCCAAGTCTTAAAAGTCAATCTAACTCTAAAATAATAATCCAAGAAATATAGTATGATGATGAAATAGAATATGATGAGAATGAGGCATTTGAAGAAATTAGTAAAGAGCTAAGTTACTTTGAAGAGAAACCCAAGCCTAATGTTAATGAAACTGAGGCAATCAATTTAGGGGATCCAGATAATATCAGGTAAACCAAGATAAGCATACACATGGAGCCACAAATCAGGGAAGAAATAATCAAAACAATGTTTGAATATAAAGATATTTTTGTGTGGTCATATAACGACATGCAGGGTCTAAACACTGACTTGGTGGTTCACAAATTTCCCACTAACCCGGCATTCCCTCACGTCAATCAGAAGTTGAGAAAGTTTAAAACTGACATGAGTGTGAAGATTAAGGAAAAAAACACCAAGTAGTTGGACGCAAAGGTCATTCAGGTCACACGATATCCCATTTGGTTAGCTAATGTTGTGCTACTACCAAAAAAGGAAGACAAGACCAGAGTGTGCGTTGATTACTGTGACCTCAACAAAGCAAGTCCAAAGGATAACTTTCCATTGCCAAATATCCATATTCTGATTGACAACTGTGCTAAACATAAGATCAGTTTGTGGATTGCTATGCGGGATACCACCATATTTTGATGGATGAGGATGATGCAGAAAAGACGGCAGTTATCACACCATGGGAGACTTATTGCTACCGGGTAATGCCGTTCGGTTTGAAAATGTTGGGGCAACCTACATGAGGGCGATGACTATTGTGTTCTGTGACATGATACATATGGAAATTGAGATTTACGTGGATGATGTTATCGTAAAGTCAAAGCACCAGGCCGACCATGTTGAGATTTGATGATGTTTTTCCAAAGTCTTCGCATATACAATCTTAAGCTTAACCCTACCAAGTGCCCATTTGGTGTTCCATCCGGAAAACTGTTGGGATTCATAGTCAGCCACCGAGTCATTGAGTTGGACCCATCAAAGATCAAAGCTATCCAATAATTTCCACCTCCAAGGTGAGGTGATGAGTTTTCTCGGGTGTTTGAACTACATCAGCAGGTTGATTGTTCAACTCACGACAACTTATGAACCCATCTTTAAGTTGTTGAAGAAGGATGCTATGGTCAAATAGACTGATGAGTGCTAGGAGGCATTCGATAAGATCAAGGGATACTTGTCAAACCCACCTGTGTTGGTCCTGCCAGAACCTGGGAGGCCTTTAATTCATTATTTGATGGTTTTGGACAATTTGATTGGCCCTGTATTGGGTCAACATGACATCACTGGCAGAAAGGAGCAAGCCATCTATTATCTCAGCAAGAAGTTGACATCTTATGAGGTTAAGTACACTCTCCTTGAAAGGACATGGTGCGCCCTAACTTGGGTAGCACAAAAGTTGAAGCATTATTTGTTATCCTACACTACTTACCTCATTTCTTGCTTGGATCCTTTAAAGTACATCGTTCAGAAACTCATGCCCACAGGAAGACTAGCGAAGTGTCATATTTTGTTCACAGAGATTGACATTATCTATGTGACTTAGACCGCGATGAAAGCCCAAGCATTGACCGATCAATTGGCCGAGAACCCGGTCAACGAAGAGTTTGAACCATTGAGAACTTATTTTCCCAATGAAGAGGTGATGCATGTTGAGGAGTTGGAGCAGGTTGAAAAACTAAGATGGAAACTTTTCTTTGATGGAGCTTCTAACATGAAAGGCTTCGGGATAGGGGTCGTGCTTATTGTTGAAACAGGGCATCACTACCCCGTTACGGCTCTGATTCGCTTATATTCTAACAAAAACATGGTCGAGTACGAGGCGTGCATTTTTGGGTTTGAGGTTAGCTGTAGACATGGGTGTCTAGGAAGTCTTGGTATTGGGAGACTTGGACCTTCTGTTGCACCAGATTCAAGGAGAATGGGAAACATGGGATTTAAAGCTCGTACCGTATCAACAATGTTTGCATGATCTTTGTCAACGGTTTTGATCAGTAGAGTCAGGCATATTCCAAGGATCGATAATGAGGTTCCTAATGCTTTGACTACCTTAGCGTCAATATTGCACCATTCGGACAAAGCTTATGTCGAACCTCTGCATATTCAAGTTCATGATCAGCATGCCTATTGTAATATGGTTGAGGAAGAACTTGATGGTGAACCATGGTTCCATGACATCAGGGAATACATCAGAATGGGGGTATATCTGGTACAAGACACAATGGATCAAAAGAGAACAATACGATGTTTGGAAAGTGGATTTTTCTTGAGCGAGGGAGTCTTGTACAAAAGAACTCCATATATTGGCCTTTTGAGGTGCATCGATGCTAAGCAAGCCACGACTATCATGACCGAGGTACATTCTGGAGTTTACAGACTGTATATGTGCGGGTATGTTCTAGCGAAGAAGATTCTTCGAGCAGGGTATTATTGGCTTACCATGGAACGAGATTGCATTAGCTTTGTGCGTAAGTGTCATCAATGCCATGTACATGGAGACTTGATTCATTCTCCACCATCTGGGTTGCACACAATTCGCACCGTGGCCCTTTGTTGCTTGGGGCATGGATGTCATTGGACCAATTGAGCCCGCGGCATCAAACTGACACAGGTTCATGCTAGTTTCCATTAACTATTTCACTAAGTGGGTTGAAGCTAAAACTTTCAAGTCTGTGACCAAGAAAGTAGTGGTCGATTTTGTTCATTCAAATATAATTTGTCGGTTCGGGATCACAAAGGTGATCATCACATATAATGGTGCTAATCTTAACAGACATTTGATGAAAGAGGTATGTCAACAATTTAAGATGACAGATCGCAATTATAGTGATACCCCCAGAAGTTGAAATTCCATCCCTTCAGATTGTTGCTAAATCCGAAATTGATGATGATGAGTGGGTCAAAACTTGTCTGGAGCAATTGAGTTTGGTTAACGAGAAAAGATTGGGAGCATTGTGTCATGACTAATTGTATCAAAAGATAATCGCAAGAGCATACAACAAGAGGGTACGTCCGTGGAAATTTTAAGTGGGTCAGCAAGTATTGAAACACATCCTTCCACATCAAGCTGAAGCAAAAGGCAAGATCGCCTAAAATTGGCAGGGGCCGTTCATCATAACGAAAGTGTTGTCCAATGGTGCTTTATATTTAAGAAATATAGAAGGCAAATGTGTAGATATGGCTATCAATTCTAATGCAGTCAAAATATATTATGTATGATTTCTTTGGTTTAAACTGTGTTTGTTTGTACTTGGCATGTTTTGAAGATTGGAATGATGAAGACATTTTATTCTGTTATCTAAACACTTTACCCTTTGTTACCTCTTTGAGCCTTATTTATTTCCTTTCATACCCCTCTTTTGGAAATAGTAGAAAAGTTCAGAAACATAGATACAAAAGGTAAATAAATAAGGAAAAGAGGAAAAGATAAGAGAAAAAGAGAAAGAAAAGAATGAGAAAAGAAGAAGAAGAAGAAGAAGAAGAAGAAGAAAGAAAAAAGAAAAAGAAAAAAGACAGAGAAAGAAGGAGAAAAGAGAATAGTAACAACAACAAAGCAATTCCTATGACATGAGCTAAGTTCGACCTAATTCCTTTTAAGGATACGTAAGCAGCCTCACGGTTCAGTCCCATCATAATAAAAATTCAAAAGTCCCCAAGCAAAGAAACTAGGGCAGAAGTTGTGGTTGTTGTTAGAGATCTGATTCGAAAAGTTGTAATTTTGAACCCATTAAAGCTGTTTTGAGCCTTTGTGATATCCTTTCTTTTTAACCCTATCCAAAAGCCCACATTACGGACCAAAGAAAGACGTTCCGATCAGTCTTCGATAAATGCCAAGTCAAGCAAGTAGAGGGGCGATTCATATCAGGGGAAACACTCCGGTCTAAGCAGAAAAAATAAAAAAATAAGGTAGTCTTATTCGTGAAAACCTTCACAGGCACCGTAAGGCGATTGAAAGCTGAGAGAAGTTAAAAATGATAGAGCTTTATTAGTGAAAACCCTCACGAGCACCATAAGGTGATGGCGACATGAACAAATGAGAGAGGTTTATTGGTAAAAACTCTTCGGGGCACTGCAAGTCGAACAAGGTCAGTGACTTGGCGAAGAGATTGGGTTATGGAAATCTCGGGGCATAAAGTATGATAACTCAAAAGTGATTAGTTGAATAGGCTGCACTGATTAATTTTAAATGCATGTCATGATCATTGGTGCTAGTTGCCTACATCAGATAAGTTTCTTTTCCTTTTCTTCCTCAAACAGTCATCCTGTTTCATGCTCTCTTCTTTATTTCTTTACCCTTAAAGTCATTGCATTTCATTTATTTTGGGTTTATCTCTCTAAGTCTTGTCCAATTTTAAGCAAGTAAGAAAGGATTTCAAAGCTTACTCCTAACTTCCAAATTGCACAAAGCAAAGTGCGGCCAAAACATACCAGAGATGGCATGATGTAAAGTGGGAGATAAGGTGTTAGTGAAACCTTCATTGGTCAAATAGTTTGGGAATCTTAAGGGAAATATAGAGGTTCAAATTGGAAGGATATAAATGTAAAAAAAAAAATAGTTTGAGCGTAGAGAATTCGGGTCATTCAGGGTCATGTGGTTGAAATTTAGTCAGAAAGGCAAACAATTCTTGGCCAGTCTAATGCGGACGGTCAAAGCAAAGCACGGCAGCGAAAGGGCCACCCTCAGCAATAACGCCGCAAACTAACCACCACATTTTCAAACTGACAAAATTTTTTTTTGATTGAAACAGGGGCAGTAAATTTTGTTTGTTTCGAAAAAACCCTTCGTGAGGAAAGCAGGTGCCAGACATGCTCGGCAGTAAGTTCCAATACCCTCCTGGATAACAGGATTTTGAGGCCCTAGCAAATGACAAAGTATGACGAGAGTGCTACTTTTGGGAAGTGTAATTTGGCATTTAAGTTTTCACTTTGAAATGAGGCTTGGTTTAAAACTTTTCAGGATAAAAGAATTTAATTTAGAATTTATTTTGATAACAAGAACCGGTTAACACTCACAGATGTTCCCAATATAAAACTGGGGAAGAAAACATTTCTTTTGTTTGTCTGCTATGTTGAAATCAGGCATCCACTTGGAGAACAAAGGGAAGCAGTTCAAGTTTAGAGGAAAAACAGTTCAAGTGTTGGCAATCAGGAGCCCACCTAGAGAACAAAGGGAAATAGTTCAAGTCTCAAGGAAAAACAGTGCAAATGGTTGTAATCAGGAACCCACCTGGAGAACAAAGAGAAAGTAGCAATGTTCAACGGAGGTCAGCAATCAGGAGCCCACCTAGAAAACAATGGGAAACATTTCAAGTCTCAAGGAAAAATAGTGTAAATGTTGGTAATCAGGCACCCACCCAGAGAACAAAGGGAAAGAAGCAATGTTTAAAGGAAGACAACAATTAGGAGCCTACCTGGAGAACAAAGGGGACCAGTTCAAGTCTCCAGGAAAAACAATGCAAATGTTTGATAAGGCACCTACCTGGAGAACAAAGGAAAAGCATCAATGTTCAAAGGAAGACGGCAATCATGATGCCACTTGGAAAATAAAGGGAAAACAAGTCAAGTTTCGATGAATACAGTTCAAGTGTTGGTAATCAGGCGCCCACCTGGAGAACAAATGGAAAGTATCAATATTCAAAGTAAGATAGCAATCAGGAGTCGACCTGTAAAACAAAGGAATAACAAGTCAAGTTTCGAGGAATACAATTCAAATGTTGGTAATCAGTCGCTCACCTAGAGAACAAAGAGAAAGCAGCAGTGTTCAAAGGAGGATGGTTCAAGTTCAGCAATCAGGCGTCCACCTGGATAACAAAGGAAAAACAATTCAAGTTTCGGAGGAACGGAAGATAATTCAAATGTTGGTGTTGATACCCAATTTTTTCCTATACATTTCATATAATCAAAATATCCTCAAAATAGCATATATAGGCATATATAAGTATACCCAAGCTTTTGGCATTTTTCCTGCTTTTCTAAAGTTTTTAAATTAATTTATCCATTTTTAACAGCATAAAATCAATAGTTACTCCAAAATATATCACTTTTGATGAGTAATTGATTCTATTCTAATACTTACATCAAAATATAAATAAGGTGATTTTTTGTATATTTTTACAAATTTATTTGGTATTTTTAAGGCTAAATTGCATGTAATTGCAATTATAGCCTATTTTATGATTAACAGCATTTTATAATTATAAAACTAGTTCTAGTATTTTTAAATTGATATTTATATAGTATTTGTTTGCTCAGTATTTTTAATTTATTTTTTTAAATCATTATTAATATTTTTATAAAATAAAAAGTGGAAAATTGGCTATTTAACACTTAGCCCACTCTTATTTCAATTACAGCCCTTCCCTCTTTCAATTTTGGCCTCAATTGGCCCAAATACGTCCCTAAATTAAACAACCCAATACCCAACCCACGACCCGATCTTAAAACCCACCCACTTTCCCTTTAAATCTAGGCCGTTGATCATTTTTGATCAACGGCCGACCTTCTTTCTTTCCCTTTTTAATCCCTAACCCACCTAAACCTACTTCATTGGCATAGAGACGCCGCCCTTGAAACCCTTCGTCTCTCAAAACTCTCTCTAACCTCGCCGAAACCCTAATCACCTCCCACCTTATCTCACCTCGTTCCCACTGGAATCTATGGCATCTCCTGCCATAGATAGTATGTACTCACCTTCTCTCACCACTAAGCCTGAGCTACTCGAAGTTTGGATGCTTGACCTTGTTGGTCCTCTCTCAGATCCATCTCAGACCTGTAGATCTATGATTTTCCTGCCGCGCTTCGGCATATTCAAGCACTGGAAGCTTGATTCCTGACCGTTTCGACTCAGGATCTGATCTTGTTCGTCTAATCCTTTCTCGTTTCTAGGGTTTCTCTAAAACCCTAAGCCATTCGAGGTTTTTTCACCGTTATTTGCCTAGATATAAATTGTGTCTATATTTTTCTTGATGTTTTGAGTGTTTTCCCCAAAAGTTTTGCCAAAATCGTTTTTAGGGTTTCTGTAAGGATTTTTTGCAAAAAATCTTTCTGATCCTTTTCTCCTTTGCTTTATGTGTGTTTGTTTATACCTTGCTCATACGATTTATTTTATTTTATGCATATATTGTCTTTTACCTTTTTTCTTTTCTCCTGTTAATTTCTGTTATATTTTCATTACTCTTCTTCTATATATGCCTACCATTAAAGTTATTTGATTTCTTTTGACTCTATTCATGTTCTTACATGCTTCATCTACTTGTGTTCAAGTTTGCACTATCTCTTCCTTCTCAACTCGTTTATGTTTTGAGTCTCTCGAATATGTTCTTTATGATTTTTCTTCCTTTGTTGTTCAAGCATGATGTCATGCCTGTTTTGCTGAGACTTTGAAAAACAAACGACCTGCTTTCTCACCTCTATGTCTGGTTCAATTCGAAACCCTAGAATTTGGAGGGTTTCTCTAAAAAGTTGGATTAGGGTTCCACTTTGGAACCTTGAACCTTCAGGCTTACTATGAGTCTATGACTCTCATATTCTTTTTTTTATGACCCTGAACCTGTCAATGGTAAACCCTTCTATTTGATTTGTCTGCTTTATATGAGAGGAACTCCTCATTCAAAACATTTTGACAACTACTTGATTGATTTTGGATTCATTTGATGGGTTTTGACTGATTGCACTGATTTTCCTTCGATTGATCCTCCTCTACCTATTCCTGACTGGGTTCATTCGAATTCAACCCGTTTCCTTGATTTTATTAGTTGTCTGATTGATTCCCTTTCCTTTTCTTTACAAACCAAGTATAGTTGAGTTCTTGTTATAAATAAACTTTATGTATTTCCCCTTTATTATGCTACTATGAAAGATTTTACTCAAATTTCCTTTCCTTATTTACATTCTCCCATTTGAAATTGAATCCCCTAACTTAAGGGAGAATATTTGAGACTGATTTTAAAAGTCTTCTTACCTTTCTTGCTTGTTCTTCTACACTATAAAAGGGGCTGCCCATCTGCACTTTAGACAGTGAATTTTTGACGCGATCAATTTTGAATATTTTTACACTACTTCCAACTGAATACTTTTAATTTATCACACAAACACTCGAGTTCTTGCTCTGAACTCACTCACACATAAAGTTTCTCTCTCTGATTGTGGCTTGTTTGCAAGAATCCTTCTTTCTTTGATTAGCTTTCTGAAAACTGGTATGTTCTTTGTTTCATTTCTGCCTCCCCCACCTATGTGTTTATTCTATAGTTCACCCTTTGTTTGGCTTATTATCTAAATGATATAACTTTCTGCAAGCTTTCTTCTTTCTTCGTTTCTATTCTTATAAGAATCCTTACCCCTGATCCCCCTTGTGTGGCTGAGTTAAGGTTCAAAAACATGGCAATACTTGAAATTATTGATCATGGACATGAACTGGGCTCTCTGAGTCCTAAGCTCTTTCAATTCCCATCACTATTTCCCTTTCTATGTATGCTGAGTTTGAGACTTTGGTCTGGCAATGTCCTGATCACTGTCCAGGCCATGGCCTGACCTTCAATAGGTCCTACTCTTAATTCTTTGGCTTACAGGTTGGGCAGGGGTGTGCCAGCCTACCATATGGCTGGGCATGACTACCATCCTACCTTGGCATTCCCTAATCCCTCTATTGCGCTCACACTTGTTCATAAATTCTATGTTCTGCCCCCTCTAATGAGACTTACTTTGGGACCTCGAGTTTACTCTGAACTTGGACATTGGACGGCTGACTCTTCCACAATGCACTCTAATTCAATGTTTTGCAATGATATCTGGGTGTGAGCATTGCCTGGAGTTCCTGAAACTCCTTGGAACTTTGACACACCCTAGATAAGAGAAAGGCTTTGGAACCTGATCCTGGCAGTTGGCTAATACCATATTGTTAGACTTTGAGTTCGAATCAACCTCCGTGGATGCATCTTAGGAGTTCTGATTGTGATGTTGTTTCCTTATTTCTTTCGAATCATTTTTGGTATGTAATAAAACTTTGTAACAATCTCCGGGGTGATTAATGAAATGGGAAGGGTAACCATGTATGTAAAAAGGGGTAAATATCATGCCTATATGATTTCTAATTTCAGCATCCTTGCATGTAGACATCATGTCTATTGGGATTTTCGCATGTAGATAACCAGCCTATAGGATTTCTAGTTTCAACATTTTTGCATGTAGATGTCATGCCTATAGAATTTCTAATTTCAACATCCTTGCATGTAGACATCGTGTCTATAGGGATTTTCGCACGTAGATAACCTGCCTATATGATTTCTAATTTCAGCATGTAGACATCGTGTCTATAGGAATTTTCGCATGTAGATAACCTGCCTATAGGGATTTCTAATTTCAGCATCCTCATATGTAAATTACATGTTTATAGGATTTCTGCATTCTCACATATATATACCATGTCCATAGGACGCACAAAAAAATGTGTCTGCAAGTCCTTTCTGATTT
The DNA here is from genome assembly GCA_026770625.1 of Nicotiana glauca. Taxonomy (NCBI): domain Eukaryota; kingdom Viridiplantae; phylum Streptophyta; class Magnoliopsida; order Solanales; family Solanaceae; genus Nicotiana; species Nicotiana glauca. Next base: position 15,392 of record MU673581.1, on the reverse strand, counting down.
TGACATATCCAGTTCTCGCTAGGCAAACGTGTTTATAGGTCGTAATAATCAAAATGAAGCAATCAGATGTAATGTTCATGCAAAGTGCAGCATTTAGATGTCATGCCTATAGGGTCTCTGCATTTTTTATTATGTCTTCAAATGTGTCCTAAAGCTGACAAACGCATAGAAAACATGCCTATAGGAATTAATCAAATCGAAATCGCCTTACTTGTTATAAGTCTAAGACTTGTAGTAATAATGAATTACCAGTTATAAAATTCATGGTCACTTGCTAAAACTCGCCCTCCTTTAGTAGCTGATAATGTTTTCCAAAATCAGTATGCATTGTTTCTCAAACTTGTAGATGCCATGTCTATAGGTCATCACGTAGGTAAACGAGTATGCAGTTAACTAATTACGTTGGCCTTCGATAAGTTGCAGCCAGGCGAGCCTAATGTAAATTTCTTGCCTGAAAATATTTAATGAACCAGTCAGCCTAACGCTACGCATAAATTTTGACTTAATCAGTACATGTAAGACGTGCTAAGCTACGTGATTTTATTTGATCTAAACAGGCCTGTTTGAGCCTTATTTGTTTATGTGCTTTCCCCAGGTTTGCTATATGTGTTTTGACTTTCGCCTTAGAATTTTTACCTTTGAAACTAAAAAAAGCCCAACATCCCTTTCCTTTAGGATTAGTAGCCCTATATGCCTCTGGGACTGATAGAATCAGGACGGGTAATAGCATGCAATAAGCCACGATAGCATTTCGCGCTTAATACCTTAACGGGGTGGGAGGGGTAGACATGGAGATGATGATCACATGATAACACTATGCGTACGATTGGCTACCGGTGTTTTGTGGATGATCCATGTGATTTATAAACCTAGGACCCCTTTCCCTATGTTACTTTGTTTAATATCAATTAATTATGTCTTTTCAATTACCCAAAACTCCCCTTTATTTTTACTTTTACCGCATTATCCGTTTTCCTTCTTTGTTTATAAATTCCAACATACTTGTTAGCAACCCTTAAGTGTAAATTTATTTGAATACTTGTTTACATTAAAGTCACAACATAGCATGGTCGGGAACCACACTAGTGGATCTTGAGGGGTGCCTAACACCTTCCCCTTGAGATAATTTCTAGCCCTTACCCGAAGCCTTAGTGTCCTAATACACTTAATCATTAGGTGGCGACTCTTCAAATCCAAAAACCCTATTCCCACATGAAAATATAGTTGTCTTCCCAAATGTCGTAAACCCGATTTTCACTATAGAAAAAGGGGGCATCGACAGCATGGCAACTCTGCGGGGGATTTTTTTAGGCTTTTACCACTTCATTTTATATGTGACTTTATTTCTTTCTTTATCGCTTTTTTTAATACCTTTATTCGAAACTGACTTGTCTTTTTGTTTCTTTTACTTTAACGCTTTCATTTGCTGCTTTCTTTCAATACCGTTTATATTATTGAGAAATTGTTGTAATCATTATGAACATGAAAATACGTGACAATTTGTTTCATTCTTGTAATTGCATCTTCAACATCATATTCTACTCGTGCCAAACAAATACAATAGCAACGCTTGATGAGATTGTTGCGCTCTTCCAATATTACTACCCCTTAAATTCTGGAAAAGGCGTATTTGCGGTAAAACTAGTCGATCAGCGATGCAGTCGACGATTCCATGCCTTTCCCTCTTGAGTTGTCCGCTCAAGAGTACCAGTCTAGCACCCCATAGAAAACTTATTCTGTTTAACTGTTCATGCATCATTGTCAAACCTTGTCGAGTCAGTTATGTTGTCCACATAATGACTCTTTAAGATAGCCTTATCCAAAGTCCACTGGGTTCCCTAAAACCCAAACGGACAACACCATATTCTGTGCATTTATTTGGAGAACTAAATGTTGTTTATGCCAATTATTGATCTAAATAGTCAAGTCTGGCGGGGGTGAGGGACTAACGCTTTGTTTTGCAGGAAATGAGGCACGAAATCCCCAGATTCGGCATGGTAACCAATATCCACCCAAGGTTGCTAAGATGGTAGGAGGTCCTTCATTCCAGTGACCGGACTCTTGTCCGCATGTATTTGGGAAACTTACCCTCTCTTCTGGATGTTCGACCGGACAATAGGATTATAGAGGTTGCGACCTTACTCTGGGATAGTGATAGGTCGGTATTTCAATTTGGGGACCTCGAAATGACCCCTATGCTCGAGGAAATAGGAGGATTAGCCGATATTCCTTGGGAGACTCCGGGTTTTCTCATGCCAGAAAACCGCAAGGGTAAGGGTTTCTTCAAAATGATGGGGTTGAAGAAAATTCAGATTTGACTTGTTTGAAGGATTCCCGTGTTCCCTTCGACTACTTGTACAAGAGGTACGGTCATAGTAAATCCTACCATACCTGTCTAGATGAATTCACCATCACATCATTGGGGCATATCCACATGAGAGTGTTCGTCTTCATGTTCTGCTTCCTGGGAATGATAGTGTTCCCTATGAAGAAGGCTAGGATCCATACCAGACTAGTCATGGTCACCAAGACACTAATGGAGGAGTTTGAAGGGCAACCTTTCAGCATAGTGCCCATGATTGTTACGGAAATCTACCGAGCTTCGGGAAATTGCCAACGAGGGGCCAATCTTTTTCAGGGTTGCAATTTATTACTCCAATTCTGGATTATAGAACATCTCCAAAAGGGTCGATATCGTCAAGAGCTTTCGCGAAGGACGTGGAATGATTATATAGCCTTTCACTACCCCAACAGAATGAACTATATGCCTGACATGTTTTCTCAACCGGGGGATGCTCGGGGATGGGTAGAGTTGTTTGAAAACATGAAAGAAGACAAGGTGAAAAGGATGTTTGAATGGTTCCCCACTGAAGAGTTCATCATCCGCTCTCGGGACTCTCTATTTTCTCATACTTATTGATTTGAGGGGAACTTATCCCTATGTCCCTCTTCGAGTTATGAGGCAGCCAGGGAGGAAGCAAGTCGTACCAAAGGTCGAGAAGATGAGTCATTTCATGGCTGATTTCCAAGACGACGATAGACCATACAAGTGTTAAGTTCAACAAATGTGGAACATCAAGATCATCTTGGAGAGGGATTCCATAGAACCCGACAGGTATCGTGCCGGCTACACCTCATACTATACAGGTTTGCTAAAAGAAGATCATGTTGGGTTAAGACAGCCCGGATCTTTTCAAGGTCACAGGGTCATCGACGAAGGGCTGAGATACAGGTTAAGTACAATCAGTTGCACAAAAGGCTCAGGGAGTGCGAGAGTGAGTATCAGGAGATTTAAGAGGCAAATCAAAAGTTGATCGAGGAATGGAAGGATATGGCTATCAGAGCCAACAAGCGCTTAGGGCATTTGGAGTGTGGGTTAGTAGAGCTGGAGGGGAAGTTCATTCGGAGGATCGAGAGTTGCCAAAACACCGAGGGTAATAAAGGAGGACATTTGGCTAGGGCTTATCTGCTGCTGGGATTGCATGAGTTGGTAACACTGTTTGATAGAGCCAAAGATGCCGAGTCTGGGGTAGGTCCTTCTGGGACCAATTAGTTAGGAGTTTCTTTTCTTTTCTGCTTTGAAATGTAATGAGGCCAATAGCCATTAGTGATATTTTACTTTATGCAGTTTTAGTGTCGTTTTGGGATTCGTCTTATTTTTATCAATAAAATGAGGCATTTAGCATTATAAGTTCTCCAAATCAACTTGTTGCTAGGCCTACCTCGGGCACAACGAGGCTCCCAAATTAGGACACGATTTATATTCTTGCACTATGTGTTTAAATACTACAATGTTTTTCTCCTCATGATCTGCACTAACTTGTTAACTTCCTCCTCCTCCAAGTCCTATCAAAAGCAAGAACAAAGAAAAGATGGAGAACGCGAACAACATCAAAAAGGATGACTCAGCTGAAAGGGTAGAGGTTCCTCAGGGTGTTCAGGTATCCCGAAAGAGTGCCGCTCAACTCGAACAAAAGTTACTGAAGTTTCATGAAGAGCTGGACCAAGTTCGGAACTTGGCAAGTATGTCATTCTCCCTCACAACCACATACATCAACTTTCCCAATACTCAACACCTCATACCTCCACAGAACATCCCAAAACCACAGAAACAGCCTGCTGCTCATTACAACACACATCTCAACAACACTCCACTCCTCATCCCTGAACCATCAAATGATCATCCCCACCACACTCCCATATATGTGGAAACCATACCACAATACACTCAACCCATCACAAACACACCAGAGTCTGATGAGAAAGACTCTCTCATCAAGAACATGGCAACCGAGCTCAAGAAATTGACTAGCCGACTCCAGGGCGTTGAAGGAAGCAAAGGCATTGAAGGGTTGAATTATGAGGATCTTTGCATTCAGCCAGATGTTGAACTCCCAGAGGGGTACAAACCTCCCAAGTTTAAAATGTTTGACGGGTCAGGGGATCCTAGAGTCCATTTGAAGACATATTGTGACAAATTGGTCGGTGTGGGAAGAGATGAGAAGATCTGCATGAAACTCTTCATGAGAAGCTTAAAAGGCGATGCGCTATCTTGGTACATTAGCCAAGATCCCAAAAGTTGGATGAGCTGGGTTGGAATGGCGTCCGATTTCATGGACAGATTCAGGTTCAATACAGAGAATGCACCTGATATCTTCTACATCCAGAACTTGAAGAAGAAACCCACCGAGACATTCCACGAGTATGCTACTCGATGGAGATCCGAGGCTTCCAAGGTCAAGCTGACCTTAGAGAAAGAACAAATGAACCAATTTTTCATCCGAGCTCAGGATCCGCAATACTATGAGAGGTTAATGTTGATAGAGGGCAAGAAATTCTCCGATATTATCAAGCTAGGAGAGAGGATTGAAGAGGGCATTAAGAGCAGAATGGTCACTAACTTTGAGGCACTGCAGGATACCAACAAAGCCCTATAATCTTGTGGCAGATCAAAGAAATATGATGTGAGCATCATGATGGTCGCACAAAGAACTAACTCACCAATAAAATACCAAGCCTACCCGGTACCCCCTCTCACATACCAGCATGTTCCCAACTACCAAGCACCTCTGCCTTCTTACCAAATTCCGTCACCCGCTTACTAACTATCTCCATACCAACCCACTTCACCAAAATATTCCCAACCTGCACCCGTCTACCAAGCCTATAATACTCACTACCAATCACCCCGCACTCGCCAAAATTTCCCCAGGCCACGCCCTAACTTCGACTGTAGATCTCCCAAGCAATACACTTCCATCGCCGAACCGATCGACCAATTATATGAAAGACTCAAAGTAGCCGGTTAAGTCACCCCAATACCTGCCAAAACTCCAAATAATCTTTCCTAGTGGGTCAATCCAAATAAAACCTATGCGTTCCATTTCGGCATAAAAGGGCATACCATTGATGAGTGCCGATCTCTGAAAGACAAATTCCAAGCTCTAATTGATAGCAAAATCATCAAGTCCAAGGAACCTACTCCTAATGTTCGCAATAATCCTTTGCCTGATAATAAGGGTGGTGATGTGCATATGATCGAAGTAGAAGATGATTAGGACCCCAAAGGGTCAATTAGATTAATTGTCGAAGGCGACAAGCCCAAACCAACCATCACATTGAATCCAATTGTAGTCCAGATCCAACCCTCTGGGATGCTGAAGTAAACATGTATGTGCCTCTCAAGTTTAAAGCACCGTCATCCAAAAAGACCACAGAGCCGATTGAGGTAGAGTTTGGGGCTCTAAAAGTACCATTAGAAGTTGCTGTATTGCCACCTAAAATGAGAATTCCCATCCCTGTAGGGATGACAACCATAACTCCATTCCACACACAGGCCATTCCTTGGGATTACACCGCCGAGGCAAGAAGGAAGGGAAAAACTAGGTCTGGAGAAGCAATTGCAGCACAGGGTATGACCAGGACTGGCAGAATTTATACTTTGGATCACTTCGAATCAAATAAGCAGGCCTCTGGACGGCCTATTGAAACTGGACCTGATGATCTCTGGTGGAAGATACAGGCAAAAGAATATTCAGTTGTTGACTAATTGAACAAAACACCATCACAGATCTCCATTCTAGCTCTATTGCAAAGCTCCAAGACCCACAAGAATGCCTTGATGAAGATACTAAGCGAGGCGTACGTACCCAGTAATATAACTGGAGGAGAGATGGCAAACATGGTCGGGCAGGTATAAGAGAGTCATAAAATCACTTTCCACGAGGATGAGTTACCCCCTGAAAGTTTAGGCCACAACAAAGCGCTGCACATCACTGTGCAATACGAGGACTATTTCATCACCAGGACTTTAATTGATGGAGGGTCTAGCCTCAACATTTGTCCATTGGTGACCCTCAGAACATTAGGGAAGAGCCTCCATGAAATCAAAGATGGAGCTATCAATGTCAATGTCTTTGATGGCTCCCAAAGGTCCACTATTGGGGAGATCAGTCTATGTTTATAAATAGGGCCAACTTGGTTCGATGTTGATTTTCAAGTGATATACATCCCAACATCTTACAACCTGCTACTTAGACGACCCTGGATCAATGCCACTGGAGCCGTAGCCTCAGCCCTGCACCAGGGAGTGAAGTTCGAGTGGAATCATAAAGAGGTGCTCATTCATGTTGACGGGAGTAACCCCATATACAGTCGTCAAACCATCCCAGCGATTGAAGGGAGAAGAAATCTAGGAGGAGAAACTTACCACCACATTGAGCGAGTCAACACCGTGGACAAAGATAAATGGTGGGATAACAAGATAGAAAGTATCCTGAATTGGAGCGGGTATGAACCTGACAAAGGGCTCGGCAAGAACCTTCAAGGAATCACCAAGCCTATCAAACTGAAGAAGCATGGCACCACTTTCAGGTTAGGGTATGGATATACTTGGCAGGAGTTCAAGAATTGGTCGCCACCATGGAGCGGCCCTTACTATCCGTTGTAGCACCCGATACCTCGCCTAGAATAGACTTTCCAGCCAGCAAACATCATATATGGGTCAGAGGAAGATAAATCATTAGCCGCAATGAAGAACTTGTTCTTGGAAGATGACAACATGGACTGTCACGTCATTCTCGAGGAGGAAGGGAAGGAAGGCCCTTCCATACAAGTAGTGAACCGAGAAGAACGCCTCAACAATTGGTCCGTCAGGGTCACCAAGGCCTGGAGAGCTTCAGGGTAGCAAGGCTGAACAAAGCATTATGCATTGTCTTTTACTTTTTCATTAGTTGATTTTCTTTCAGTATTATCTCTAAATTTTGAAAAGAGCTCTGATGTTCAAAACAATTTTTGGCATTTATCAAATCATTTCAATTCCTTATTTAAATCTTGCTCTTATTACTTTTCTCTGTCATTTATCTTTACTTTACACAGCATTACTATTACTTATCTTGATGAACCGACGAATGTGACATGCGACGAGGTAACGCCACAAACGGATATAGACTCAAAAAAGGATAAAATACCAGAAGAGGTTGTTAAAGAGATTGAGGATTTTTAGAATAGACTTAAGTCTAACTTGGACGAGACCGAGGTTGTTAACCTGGGGGATACAGAGAATGTCAAGGAAACGTACATCAGTGTTCACCTGTCACCGTCAGAAAAGAAAGAGTACACAGAGTTTTTAAAAGAGTGTGAGGACATATTTGCCTGGTCATATGATGATATGACCGGTCTCAGTACATCCATTGTAGCTCACAAATTGCCAAAAGATCCAACATGTATGCCAGTAAAATAGAAGCTCAAAAAGTTGAAGACGGACATGAGTTTGAAAATCAAGGAAGAAGTCATCAAGCAAGTAAAATCCAAGGTCCTCCGGGTAGTGGAATACCCGACATGGTTAGCTAACAATGTGCCAGTACCAAAGAAGGACGGAAGGGTCAGAATCTGTGTTGACTACCAGGACCTCAACTGGGCTAGTCCGAAAGATGACTTCCCACTGCCAAACATAAACATCCTGATCGACAACTGCGCCAAGCACGAGCTACAATCGTTTGTCAATTGTTTCGCCGGATATCTTCAGATATGGATGGACGAAGAGGACACAGAGAAAATGGTTTTCATTACACCGTGGGGAATGTATTGTCACAAGATGATGCCGTTGGGATTAAAGAATGCTGGGGCCACCTACAAGAGGGCCATGACTACTATTTTCCATGACATGATACATAAAGAGATCGAGGTATATGTAGATGATGTCATAGTCAAACCAAGAAAGACACGGACCACATGGAAGATTTGAGGAAGTTCTTCAACAGATTAAGAAGGTACAACTTGAAACTGAATCCCGCAAAATGTGCATTCGGGGTTCCTGCCGGAAAACTGCTTGGGTTAATCGTATGTCGACAAGGAATAGAACTAGATCCGTCAAAGATTAAGGTCATTCAGGAATTACCGCCGCCAAAGAACAAGAAAGAGGTCATGCGTTTCTTGGGGAGACTCAACTACATCAGTCGGTTCATAGCCCAGTCCAGCGTCAGTTGCGAACCAATCTTCAAGATGTTGAAAAAGGATGCCGCCACTAAGTGGACTGATGATTGTCAAAAGGACTTCGACAGAATCAAGGAATACCTGTCAATGCCACCAGTCTTAGTTTTGCCCGAACCAGGTAGACTGTTATTGCTCTACCTTGCAGTACTAGATAGAGCATTTGGTTGTGTTTTGGGACAACATGATAAAATGGGAAGAAAGGAACAATCCATCTACTATCTCAGCAAGAAGTTCACCACATACGAGGCTCGGTATTCCCTACTAGAACGCACATGTTGCGCTTTGACTGGGTTGGATCAGAAGTTGAGGCATTATTTCTGTGCCTACACCATTTTTCTCATATCAAGGATGGATCCGCTAAAGTACATCTTTCAGAAGCCCATGCCCATGGGCAAACTGGCCAAATGGCAAATATTGTTGAGTGAGTTTTATATTGTCTACATGACTCAAAAAGAAATCAAAGGACAGGCGCTATCCAATCATCTTGCCAAAAATCCCGTGGGTGGAGAATACGTGCCTCTAAAGACGTATTTTCCAGATGAAGAGGTCTCTTTCATAGGAGAAGATATTGCAGTATCCTAGGATGGCTGGAGAATGTTTTTCGACTGAGCAGCAAATTTTAAGGGAGTTGGCATAGGAGCAGTCCTAGTATAAGAAACAGGTTAGCATTACCCTGTGGTTACCAAACTCAGGTTCCCTTGCACCAACAACATGCCCGAGTACGGAGCCTGCATCTTAGGGCTCAAACTAGCTATTGACATGAACGTTCAGGAGTCACTAGTGACCGGGGACTAAAATTTGCTCATGCATCAGGTCCGAGAGGAATGGGCAACCAAGAACTCCAAAATATTGCCATATTTATATCATGTACAAGAGTTGAGGAAAAGGTTTACAATGATAGAATTCTGGAATGTCCTAAGAGTTCAGAATGAGTTCGTCGATGCTTTGGGCAATCTATCATCCATGATTCAGCATCCAGATAAGAACTTCATTGATCCCATCTCGATAAAATCCAGGATCAAACTGCCTATTGCGCTCATGTCGAGGAAGAGGTAGACAAAAAGCCATGGTTTTATGACATTCAGAAGTATCTGGCAACAGAAGAATATCCAGAACTTGCAAACACCACTCAAAAGCGCACACTGCGAAGGTTATCCAATAACTTCTTTCATAGAGGAGGAATCCTGTATAGGAGGACTCCCGATCTGGGACTACGAAGATGTGTCGAAGCAAAGGACGCATCCAGGTTGTTGGAGGAAGTTCATGCAGGGACCTGTGGTCCGCATATGAACGGTTTTGTCTTAGCCAAGAAAATACTCCGGGCCGGTTATTTTTGGATGACTATGGAGACGGACTGCATCCAGTATGTTCGGAAATGCCATCGTTGCCAGATCCATGCAGACATGATAAAGGTACCCACTAACGAGCTTAATGAAACAAGCTCACCATGGTCATTCGTTGCTTGGGGAATGGATGTTATTGGACCTATCGAGCCGGCAGCATCAAACGGGCACAGGTTCGTTCTAGTGGCAATCAATTATTTCACCAAATGGGTTGAAGCAGCATCATACAAGGCGGTAACCAAGAAGGTTATGGCAGACTTTGTCCGCAACCGTATCATTTGCCGGTTTGTCATCCCAAAGTCAATCATTACAGTTTATGGTTCCAATCTCAACAGTGACCTGATGAAAGCAATGTGTGAGACATCCAGGATCAAGCACAAGAATTCAACAGCTTACAAACCTCAGATGAATGGAGCCGTAAAGTGGCCAATAAGAACATTAAGAAGATACTAAGGAAAATGATAGGGAAACACAAGCAATGGCATGAGAAGCTATCATTTGCTCTATTGGGATACCGCACCATCATCCACACATCAACTGGGGCGACTCCTTATATGTTGGTTTATGGTACTGAGGCAGGTATCCCAGCCGAAGTGGAGATTCCATCCCTGAGAATTATGCATGAAGCAGAACTTGAAAATGTAGAATGGGTAAAAAGTCGCTACGAGGAATTAGCCCTTATAGACGGGAAACGACTGAATGCAGTTTGACATGGGCAGCTTTATCAGAATAGAATGACCAGAGCCTTCAACAAAAGATTCAAGTCGAGACGATTCGCATCGAGGCAGGTGGTGCTGAAGAAAATTTTTCCGCATCAAGAAGAAGCCAAGGGGAAGTTCTCTCCTAACTAGCAGGGCCCGTACATGGTTCAACGGGTTCTAACCGGAGGAGCCCTCATACTCGCAGATATGGACGGAGAAGTTTGGCTGAAGCCGATCAATTCAGACGCGGTGAAGCGATACTATGTGTAACTATTGTGATTCCTTTATGATGTAATTTGAACTACACTTGACCTGATTCCTATACAAGAGGGGATACGTAGGCGGCCTTATGGGTTCGGTCACAATTCAATAAAAATTTTATTTCCCCCAACATTGGAAACTGGGGCAGAATGTTGAGGAGGACCCTCAAAATTCTGAGGTTGATCTTCGCCAATCATCACGCGCAGCCGTCAGAGGCACCAGCCCGGTAAATTGGTGCTTAATTTTGAGGAGGACCCTTAACATTTCGGAGCAAAACAGGTCGCAATATCTTGAACCGTGTCGCAGTCATCGACTCATCTAAAATCGTTTTTTATCTATTATGTATTTACATCATATTTTTATTAATTTAATGCATAGCTATTATCAAAATAGCTTTGTTTAGCAATGCTACCCCAAAGGAAAGCAAGAACGGAGTAGGACAAGCGTAGTCCACGGGAAGACGAGCTAACCTTCCCCCTTTACAGAACTCACAATTTTCTTTTGGATGTAGGAACACAAGACATAAAGTCATCAGATACAATTACAAGCTCATATTTTTCAGGAATACCATTCCCAGAATCATCACTCATTATCGAGCGTTATTCGCCCATAACATCGCCGACAACCACAAGGACAAACTAATTGACATCTATCACCTCTAAGCTAAGAGATTTCGTTACTCCTCACCGTTATTTATTGCATTGCATAAGGCTACCTTTCTGCCTTCCAATACTAAGCGTTGTCTCCATCCTATATTTTCTTGCATTACATAAGGCTACCTTTCTTCCTTCCGAGACTAAGAGTTGTCTCCATCCTGCATTTTCTTGCATTGCATAAGGCTACCTTTTTGCCTTCTGAGACTAAGCATTGTCTCTATCCTGCATTTTCTTGTATTGCATAAGGCTATCTTTCTGCCTTCTGAGACTAAGCGTTGTCTCCATCCTGCATTTTCTTGCATTGCATAAGGCTACCTTTCTACCTTACGAGACTAAACGCTGTCTCCATCTTGCATTTTATTGCATTGCATAAGGCTACCTTTCTGCCTTTCGAGGTTAAGCTCTACCTCCATCCTGCATTTCCCTATATTGCATAAGGCTAGCATTCTGCCTTCCGAGGTTAAACTCTACCTCCATCTGCATGGCTGAAAGATTGTTGACTTTATTTAAATCTTGCATGGCTGAAATATCGCCACTTTACCTCTCTTGCATTGCTGAAATATCGCCACCTTTTACTTACATCTTGCAGTCGGCTAAAATATCGCCAAACTTTATTTAAATGCTACATCGGCTGAAAGATCGCCAGTTATGTTTAAATCCCCATCATCACCCATACTTATGTTTTCTATCGGCTGAAATATTGCCATTTTACTTTTTACTTCGACTGAAACATCGCCAACTTTATTTAAATTGATGTCGGCTGAAATATCGCCATTTAAATTTTTGCATCGGCTGAAACATCACCAAATCTTGTATTTCATGGGATGAAATACCGCCAAACCATCCAAGGGCGTCATTGTTGTTTGGAGGAACCATTTTCATAGCCCACGAACACCATGCCATAGCCCGAGGACCCCGCTTTATATCCTGCACATCATTATTCAAAGGCGTCATGGTTCGGAGGCACCATTGTCATAGCCCGAGAAGATGATTTCATAGACTGCAAATCCTTTATTATGCGCTTCATGGCCCAGGACGTCATGGTTTGAGGACGTCATATCAATCGTCCGAAGGAAACATTCATGGTCCAATGGGAACCTGCATCACATTTAAATTCCGCACGATATGCTTGTATTACGCAATTGCAAGTACATCAGCAGGCAATAGCATTACAGCAGGAGCAATTCCGCTCCGGCTCTCGCAACCTATCGATCCCTGACCACCCTTCCCCAACCTAAATATTGCGTCCATCTCTTCAAAACGTCCATCGGCACATTCTGTCGGTGCATGTCGAACTACATATAACTTGATTCCTGTAAAACCAGGGATATGAAGGCAGCTTGGGAACCAGATCTCGGTCAAAACCTTTCAAATCTCTTCTTTCGGTCAAAATTGGCCATCATATCTTTACCCGACAACTCTTTCATCCTCCCCGGGTAAAGAGGGGCAGCTATTGATGCCCAATTTTTCCCTATAAATTTAATATACTCAAAATATCCTCAAAATAGAATATATAGACATATATAAGCATATCCAAGCTTTTGGCATTTTTCCTACTTTTCTAAAGTTTTTAAATCAATTTATTGTCCATTTTTAACAGCATAAAATCAATAGTTACTCCCAAAATTATCACTTTTGATTAGTAATTGATTCTATTCTCATACTTACACCAAAATATAATTAAGATGATTTTTTGTATATTTTTACAAATTTATTTGTTATTTTTAAAGCTAAATTGCATGTAATTGCAATTATAGCCTATTTTATGATTAACAGCATTTTATAATTATAAAACTAGTTCCAGTATTTTAAATTTATATTTATATAGTATTTGTTTGCTTAGTATTGTTAATTTACTTTTTAAATCATTATTACTATTTTTATAAAATAAAAAGTGAAAAATTGGCTATTTAACACTGTGACGCCCAAAGGGTCATCACCTGTTTCCTCACTCGTTCCATGCTTCCGAGGCCTTGAAAACCTCATTTACTTGTCACGACCCGGATTTCCAGCCATCGAGATCGTGATGGCACCAACTCGTGGTAGCTAGGCCAGCCATCACGATCTCGATGGCGGGAAATGCGAGTCATGACAAGCTGGTATCAGAGCACTAGGTTACATAGGTCTCACAACTCACGGACAAACTTAGTAGAGTCTGAGGGGTAGGTACGGAGACGTCTGTACTTGTTCCCCAAAGTCTATTGAGTTAGGAAAAAAATCTCTCATTTGTTCTTTCTTGTCGTGCGATTTGGTTTCTCAAATGCTGATTGAATTTCTACTATATTCTTTCGCAGATGGCGAGAACACACGCTTCCTCATCCACCGATCAGTAGTTCGAGCCCCAGGCAGCTCCCGCTAGGGGCAGAGGACGTGGCCACGCAAGGGGCTGAGGTAAGGGCAAGGCCCTGCCACCAGCAGCAATACCATTGGCAGACCCTCAGGTTGGCCTTGAGGAGGAGGTTTCGTCCCTAGCCCAGACAGTTCTGGTGGGCCCAGCTCAGGTCCCAGAGGGGTTTATTGCTACCCCAGTTCTTCAGGACACCTTGGTCTGGTTGGTTGGCCTCATGGAGAGCGTCACCCGAGCAAGATTGCTTCCTGCAGCACCAGCCACTTCACAGGCTGGAGGAGGAGCCCAAACTCCTTCTGTGTGTACTCCGGAGCAGGTAGCTCCCCAAACTCAGGTTCCACTGGTTCAAGCAGCTGTGGCAGTCAGCCGGGGGTAGTTGCACAGACTGGTGATAGAGCGTCTATGTCCGCAGATGCTTTATGGAGGTTGGACATGTTCACCAAGCTCTTCACTGCTTCATTCAATAGAGCTTCTTCTGAGGACCCCTAGGATTTCGTATATAGCTGCCACGAGGTTCTTCGGAACATGGGCATTATGGAGTCCAATAGAGTTGATTTTGCGGCTTTTCGTTTATCTGGATCTGCCAAGACTTGGTGGAGTGATTACTGTTCAGCCAGACCAGCAGGGTTGCTGCCTTTGACTTGGGATCAGTTCTTCGAGTTATTCCTAGAGGCGTTTCTTCCCGTTACTCAGAGGGATTATTATCGGAGGTAGTTTGAGCGCCTCCAGTAGGGGTCTATGATGGTCACCCAGTATGAGACCCGGTTTATCGATCTAGCTTGCCATGCCCTCGTCATACTCCCCACTGAAAGGGAGAGGGTGAGGAGATTTATTGATGGTTTGATCCAGCCTATTCATCTTCAGATGGCCAGAGAGGCGGGTAGTGACATTACTTTTCAGGAGGCGGCTAATGTGGCCTGGAGGATCGAGATAGTTCTACCACGCGGGGTGGCTATAGGGCAGACAAGAAGCCCCGTCATCCAGGTCGATTCAGTTGTGCCTCATCTGGAGGCAGGGATTCTTATGATAGGGGCCAGTCTTCCAAGCCTTTTCAGTCAACCCTCCAGGCTTCATAGGGTGTCTCAGGTGATCGTGGTTTTCGTGGGTGGTATTCTGATCAGCAGCCCATCAGTGCACAGCCTCTTCAGAGTGTTCGTTTAGGTCATTCGAGCTGTCAGGGCCAGTCTCATCGTACAGGGGATGTTATGAGTGTTGTGAGTATGGTCACATCAGGAGAGCTTGCCTGATGGGTACACAGTCACAGCAGCAAGGTCCTCGCCCCATGATTCAGGCACCAGTTGACCTACAGCCTGTCCAGCCAGCCAGGGGCGGGGGTAGGGATCATAGACGTGGAGGTCAGGACCGTAGAGGTGGAGGTCAGGACCATAGAGGTGGAGGCCATACCACCAGAGGTAGGGGTCAGCCGGTGGCCGATCATCCTAGAGACGTAGTTCAGGGAGGTGGGGCTGAGCCTCGGTTTTATGCTTTTCCATCCAGGCCAGAGGCAGAGGCGTCAGATGCTGTTATTACAGGTACTATTCTGGTTTGTGATAGAGATGTGTCAGTGCTATTTGACCCTGGGTCTACATAT
>MU673577.1:2896-65136 GCA_026770625.1 Nicotiana glauca | reverse complement strand
CGAAAAATAAATAGAGAAAAGAATTTTCAAGTACTCAGATATGAAAGCTTGTAAATCAAAGTATATTTCAATGATATTTGTGTCCCTACATTTGATTAGATATCTCCCTTTTATAGACATCTTGGAGATATACGTTTTGCCCAAATCATAATGAGGCAATGAGGTTATTATGAGTAATTAATGACATTGAATGCTACGTTACATAATCATTACATTCAATACAAATTCTCTAACGTATTCTATATTTAATGCCTATTAAATGACGTATCTGCACCCTTTTCTATTGTTAGATTCATTTCTTTTGATTCTGGGATATAAATAACTTAGACAGGTACGGGCGTTGAGTTATTTGAATAACTTCCCGTGCCTCTTCCTCTGCCAATTGCTCGCATCTGCTGCAACTCGTGCCTCTTGGCTAGTTGTAATTCTTTGACCATTTGACCAGTTTACGTATCTCGATACTCCTTTTTGATCCCGTATCTCTTTTTAATTCTTTTGTCTTGCACCTCTTTTTCACCGCACCAATCTACGATTCTTTGACCAATTATAACCTTTTGATGTTTTCACGTGTCATGTCTTATCCTCATTCATTTATGTATATATTTTTCCCCAATATAGGGAGATCACCCGAGTTGCTTTGTTCAGGCAGATAAGCCTCGAAGCTCGCTCCCTTTGGAGTATCTCCAGAAGCCTAAGAAGCAGTTACCGCATCAGGTGATGCACAGCCTTCATCCCCTTTTTCTTTTAAAGTTCCTCCATCGAGGCTAGGGACCCCAATCTCAGCAAGATTGTTAGACTCGGAAAATTTCCTAGTTTAAGTCACCAGCGTCGAACCCTCCATATCGCTACCATCATCGTCCATGAACTGGTGGACCGAGTAAAAATCCACATTGATGACGGCGTTTTTCTTACGCCTCCGAGCGGGCTCTGCTTGGCTTTGAGTGTCCTCATTCTTTGAGGACCTTTTTCTCTTGTTACCCTTTTTGGCTTTGGAGCCGAAGATCCTTCTTCCTCCCCGAAAGAGGGTGGACTCATCTCGAAGAGCTTACCAATACCTGCGATAGAGGAATCAGGTCACATGAAGAAACATATTTTTAATGAGGGAAGAAACATTATGATGCATATAGTGGTGCTTCACTTCCCACTTGCCCTTCGACAAGTCCCGCCATTTGCATTTGTCGTATGTTGAAGTAGCAGCTAGTTTACGAACCCAATCCTCGAGGTTGAGGATCACATTGGGAATCAACAGAACCGCTGCGGAGAGGGGAAATGAGTAATTATGCGAAGTTTAGCAAAATTTATGGAAAAGAACTAAAGAGAAGAATTCTACTCACGTTCGAAGTTCCATTTCTCGGGAAACGGTAGGAACTCCTGGGAATTACATCGACGGTCCTCACCCGTATGAATCGGCTCATCCAACCTTGATCCTTGCCTTCGTCGTTACTGGCAAATAAGGACTTGGTTGATCGTCATTGGAGTTTGATTAAACCTTAAAAATGTTGAGGTCGATATAATCGGATGAGATGGATGAGAGTGAACTCAAGCTCAACCTTTTCGACGAAGAACCTCATCATTATTACGATTCGCCAAAAGGACGGATGAATCTGGCCCAGGGTTAGTTGATATGTTCGATGAATTCAAGCACGAGCGAGTCGAGGGGACCCAACGTAAAGGGGTATGTATATACACTCAGGAACCCCTCTACGTAAGTTGTGATCTCCTCCCCACGAGAAGGTATTTGCAGAATGAACTTATTTTCCCATTTACATTCTCTCCTCATAGAATGAGGTGTTGTTCCTCAATTGACCTTATGTATCTTGATGCATGCTCTCGACGGCTGGCAACTAAGGGAGAGTTCTCGACTATAAAATCCTTTTTTAAGGAAAATCTGCCCGGTACAATCTCGTGAAACGTCGGTTGCTTACCACCGGCCGGATGGGAAGTAGAAGTGGACTTTCCTTATTTCTGAGGAACGGACTTGAAAATTTTTACCATCGGTTCTTTAGAAGAAGAAGGTAGAAATGAATAAACCGGCGAGGTTTCGAGCTGATATGACGAAGGAACTGGTGGTGAAAAGGAAACGTATAGATGAGAATAGATGGTGCAAGGTGGAAAAGTCCTTAATGAGAAGAGAAAACAAGTATATATAGAGGAAGGCGGCGACGGTTCATTAATATTGATGGTCGATCGACTCTGACGTGCATTTAATGCTTTTGGGGAAGAGAACCAACGAGACGCTTCAGTCATTTAAACGCTTACGTCATAAGACTGAAGCCATCATAAAGGACTTCGGGAATTCAAATCGTTGCATATCATTTAATTCTAAGAAACACGTGGACTATTTGTATGCGGTCTAAATCGGAGAGCTCGATTTCGAAGACTTGATCATACCCCATGCTCGAGTTCGAAAGCTCGAAGTAAGAATCGATGACTTGATCATACCCTGGCCGAGATGTGTGCACCTCGAGAGGCAAATCGGAGACCCACATATAATTTCTATGACACACAAGAAAGAGTGGGAATTTCTCAAGGACACGTGGGTCGGGGTACAAATTATAGGATAAGATTTGTACGAATCTATACTAGATTGTTATACAGCAGTACCAATAGAATTCTTTACCATAATTGAAAATGTATCATATTTGGGTTTTTTCATCCTATATAAAAGGGACCTCGATCATTTGTAAACATTATCTCATTCACTACAATAGAACATTCTACTCTATTTTTCTTGTTTACAGTGCTCCACTTTTATTCTTCAGCTTTATTGCTTTTACTTTATTGTTCATACTTTATTTGCTCTTAACTTACCTCGAGGCTCCCGAGATAATTGAGATCGAGGTCCCCGTTGCTCTAACAACACTAGTTTGATTCATCAATACTTAAACCTAATATTACTTGCACATTCATTAGGATTGGAATAAATCACATATCTTTAAAACCACAAATTATCTTTAATTGTTGCTCACATTTTTCTAGGTAAACAAACTCTGGGTTATATAGCTACAGTTACAGGTAGGTAGGGGTAGTCATTATTCAATTTGAGTCTATTTTTTCCTTAAAATAAATCAAATTAATTATATCGGGTTTTCAAATAATAGTAAAACAAAATCAAACCAATTAATTCGTTTTTTATCAACTTGACTTTTACCCTTTTTTTTATTTTTATCTTTAAAAAGTATTTTATACTTATAAATCTTTAGTATAATAGTATAATTTGTAAGTATTATTTAAAATATTTCAAAATTTCTGTTTTTTAGCATACTATTTTATGTTTAAACCTATAATTCTGAATTAAGTCTACTATAACAGCCCGTAAATCTTTAGAGATTCGAATAAATTTCACATCAAACTATGTTCGTTTTCATTATCTCTTACTAATATGATTTATTTAATGGGTTATCATAATATTGTTGTTGGTGACATTATATTTTAGTATAATATCATGATTTATTTGACATTTTTTGTTATTTTCTTGGGAAGCACCATATGAATGTTGTATCTTATTAGGATAAAAGAAGTATTTAAAAGTACTAGTTATATATTTTGTATTCTGGAGATCTTATCGAAAACAAATCCAAAAAAAAGAAAATCGAGATAAGAAAATTGACTTTTGTTGATTTAGTTTAGTTTATAAATTTAAAAATTCGACATAGTTGCTTGAACGGAAAGATCCACGAGAGAAAAGTTATGGGCCACTTTCCTATGCCTTTACTGTTTCTTCTTTTAGACAGTCCTTGTTAAAGTAAAAACATGACAATAATTTGAAAACACTTTCTGTCTACCTATAAAATTGTACAATTGAATTTATATGTAGTTTCTAGACAAATAAATTAATTCGATTTTGAAATAATAGAACAATTGAAGGAATATGCAATACTTAGTCTCGAAACGAAGATACAATCGCAGAAACAGTAATTTCGGGAGCAAATCTAAGGGCACAACAGTGATGAAATTAAGGCAAGAAGATAAAATTGTATAAAACTTTGAATCGCTATAACATAGGTTTGCCAGAAAAGTCTTCCCTCTGCAGTGATAACAAGGCTCACTATTTATATCTGCTCCCAGGGAACAAGGATCTAGGATCATGCCCTTATGTACTGTCAATTATAAGGGTCATTGATGAAGGTGTAACGGTGAGCATAAATGATAAATTTTCTATAACGGGCAGCACATTAATGCTGTGGAATATTCTCCATTAAATTCCACTGGTCGGAGGGTATTTATTGCCCGTAGACTTGATTAACAACCATCTGGGAGTCGCATTTGATTTTTATGACCTCGGAATCTAGTACTCGGGTCAATTCGACTCCTGCAGTCAAAAACTCATACTTTGCTTCATTTTTATTTAAAGGGACCGTTCTGATGGCTTGCCTTAGTGTTTCTCCCGAAGGCGTGATTCATACTACACCAAGCCCTGACCCTTTTACGTTGGAGGCTCCGTCCATAAATAAGATCCAAACTCTAGATGTTGATTCTAACATCATTACTGCTTCTTTTGTCACTAGATGCAGCAATCCCAGACTGAAATCGGCCACAAAGTTGGACAAAACTTGTGACTTAATCGTAGTCCTTAGTTTATATTCTATGTGGAATTCACTTATTTAGACAGCCCATTTGGCCAACCTACTCGAGAATTCGAGTTTGTGAAGGATGTTCCGCAGTGGAAATGTGATCGCTACAGCTATCGGGTGACATTGGAAGTAAGACCTCAGCTTTCCGCTCTTGGTAAAATTTTACTAACGTAATAAATGGGAGATCGCGTACCTTCATTCTCATGGACTAAAACTGCACTTACCGCTACTTCCGAGACTATGAGGTAAGCCAATAGTATTTCACCTTACTTAAGTTTTGAAAGTAACGTAGGGCTTGACAAGTATCTTTTTAAATCTTTCAAAGCATGTTAGCATATTGGGGTCTATTCAAAGTTGTTTTTCTTTTTTAGCAACACGAAGAAATGGTGGCATTTCTTTGACGACCGGGAAATGAACCTACTCAAAGCAACTAATCTCCCTATGAGCCTTTAGACTTCTTTCACGCTTGATAGCTGGTCCGGGATGTCTTCGATGGCTTTGATCGTATCGGAGTTTACCTCAATCCCCCTTTATGATACTAGAAATCCTAGGAACTTGCTGGAGCTGACCCCGAACGCGCATTTCTCGTGGTTAAGCTTCATGTTATGCTTCCTTAGGATGTTAAAAGTCTCTTGCAAATGTCTTAGGTGATCACCTATTTTCAAAGACTTAACGAGCATATCGTCTATATAAACTTTCAGTGTTTTCCCTATTTTTTTTTCAAATATCTTATTTTTGAACCGCTAATAAGTAGCCCCAGCGTTCTTCAACCCGAAGGGCATCACATTATAGCAAAATGTGCTGAAATTCGTTATGAATGTAGTCTATTCCTTATCCTCCGAGTTCATCTTAATTTGGTTGTACCAAGAATAAGCATCGATGAAACTCATTAACTCTGCCCCGATGTCGCATCAATCATTTGATTGATGTTTGTCAGTGGGAACGAGTCCTTTGGTCATGCCTTATTCGAGTCCTTATAATCTACGCGTATGAAAAATTTATTGATCTTCTTAGGAACTACTACATTATTAGCTAGCCAATCTGGATACTTTACCTCCCGAATTGAACCGATATCAAGTAGGCGAGTTACCTCCTCTTTGACGAATTTATTCTTAGAGTCCGCAATAGGATTTCTTTTGTCTTACCGGAGGGATATTGGGATCCAAGATTAAATTATGTACGGCTACTTCCGTTGGGATACCTGTCATGTCCACATGTGACCACGTAAACAATCAGCATTATATTTAAGGAATTCAATAAAGCCAGACCTGAGCTCGGGGTTTAGTCCTATCCCTAAGTGGAATTTCCTTTCTAAGAACTTTTCAAACAATGTAACTTGCTCGAGATCTTCCGCTGTGGATTTTGTTGTATCTGTATTTCTGGTACCTGGAAATATCTCGGCACTTGATAAGATTCTGACGCTTCTTTCCCCTGGATAACTTCTTTTAATTCGGAAGCGGGCGCTAGTTGTTGTAGTTGTTATGCGGCGTGCTCCTTATCTTTACTACTGGAGACCAAAATTACATTCATCTCCCTTGTCGCCAGTTGATCGCCCCTTATTTGTTTGATTCCTTCGGGCATTAAGAGTTTCAACTATTTATGACACATCGATGGTACAACTCTCATCTCGTGCAACCACAGTCTTCCTAGAATAATATTATATCCCATATCACTGTCCGCCACTTCAAAAGATTCGTATTCATCACTCCTTCGGCACTCGTAGGCAACAAGATCTCTCCTCGATATGTCACGCTTATGAGGTTGGATCCGGTGAGGAGTTTTGTAGCCGGAATGATGCTTTCGATGAGTTTGGCTTGTTCCAATACCCTCCATTATATGATATTGGCAGAACTCCTTAGATCCAATAGAAAACGTTTGATTTTAAAGTCTAATGCATTTAAAGAAATTACCAAGGCGTCATTGTACGGTAGCAACAATCCACCTGCATCCCCCTCTGTGAAAGTGATGTCGTCTTCGGCAGCTTCGCGGATCCTCTTGCTATGTGTTATTGATACCTTTGTCTTTTTTGTTTCCGATAAGGTGACCCAATTGATCTCGCTCCCCCCAAAGACCATATTGATCATCTGTTGCGAAGGATCTTCTCCTGCTTTCGAGGGCTAAGCATTGTCACGGTTGTGGCCTTAGTTGTTCTTGGCCCTGTCATTTAAGAATTCTCTGAGATGCCTATTCTTCAATAGTGTCACCATCTCTCCCCGCAGATATCAGCAGTCCCCGATCTGGTGTCCATTCATCCAGTGGTATTCACACTACAAATTAGGATCCCTCTGGTCAGTGTGAGCACGTGATTTTTGCCTCACATGAATTACTCCCACAAAATCAAAACAAAAATGTTTGTTTTATTCTATGCAATTTTGTGGATTTTTCGTGATATTTTTAGCAATTGTTTGCATTCGTGTGTGCATGTTTGTTGGTTAAATTAAAAAAAATGATACAAAAATATTTTGCGATTGTATTTACGATTTAAATAGACATTTTGGAATCAATCAATGATTAATTATTTTATAAATAATTGAAAATCATAAAAATGTACATTTTTGCATTTTTCAGTGTTTAATGTCAAATTGTGTGATTATTTTTTTAGTATTTAATTACTTGTGATAAATATTATTTTAAGTGGATTAATATTTTTAAGTCAATTTTGGTTTTATAACTTGAGTTAGGATTTTTTATTTTAATGTTGAAATTAATTTAGGAAGTAAATAAAAGAAAATTTGATAAAAAAAGAAAGGAATTGAAATTGGGCCAAAAATCCCCTGGCCCAATTGATTTTGGCAAAACCCGTCGGATATCCAGCCCAAACCCGCCCTTGCACCCGGTCCAAACTTTCGGTCTCAAAGACATACGAAATGATGTAGTATGGTGATGGAACTACGTCGTTTCAATGTCAATCAATCCCAGCCTTCCATTTAATCCCCATCCAACGGTCCAAAAATGCCTATCCTCACCCGTTTCAGCCCCGACCCATTTTTTCGGACCGACCCAGTCCCCAACCGGCCAAAATGACACCGTTTCACATTAATGAAGTGATCCAAACCGTTGATCTCATCAGATCTAATGACTTGGATTAAATCCCCACCCCAGTATATATTTGTTCCCATGACTCAGAAACATCACACGTTATATTACCGCAAAATGTCGAGTGTGCGAGGACATGACCCGTACCACCTTTTTTGCAGTAGTAATGACTTTCGTCAAGCAAATAATGAACAATCTGGAGAGGCTTCAAAGGGATCCTGCACAAAGGCCCGCGGCAAGGCCGAATGATGCCTCGCGGGCCCTAGGAAATTTTAGAGTATTAAAGTATTCTTAATCTTTGTTTTGAGTCTGTACTTTTGTTAAATTGTAAATCTGTTAGTTAGTCCTTTTAAATTTTGTTTTTTTCATCCTTTCAAAAAGTCTGTAACTTTTTTCAAGTGGTATAAGAAAAGTAATTATTCTGTGGAATATTTTTGCTATGTATTTTACACTGGCCAGAACTACACACGGTCTGATTCATGCAGGGACATGATATGTAGACAATCCACATAAGATTCGACCACCACTAAAAGAAGAAAAAGAGGGGAAAAAATGAGAAAATAAGTAAAATAAAGGAAAGTTGGAGAGACGTTAAAAGAAGGGGCACAATCATGAGAAGCCGGAATGACGCAAGCAACCAAGCAAATACATAATAGAAATGGTTAACTGCTTAGGTGCATTGCATCTTTAATGTATGTTTGTCTATCTGTTAAATGCCCTAACGCTAACGTGATAGTTTCATTTTGTCATATCATGCCAGAAAGGTGGTTGATTTGTGGGTTTTAAAATAACTATTCCCTACAATACAAAAGCAAAAGACAATGGCAGAGAACAACAGAACTGAGTGGGTTGATACCAATTCCCAAAAGAAATTGGTTGAACAGGACACAAGCTTGGCGGATGAGGCTAAAATGTTAAGACAACACATAACAAACATGTATCAGGCTTGGATGGTTGAGAGGGCACCACCACCGCCACCACCTGCTTTCTCAGATGTTGTCCTTACCCAAACTTTGGCATCTCCCAATCACCCCAGTATCCCTATCACTCTTCCTCCAAGTTCTGAGAGGCTGGAGAATATATAACAATCCTTAAAAAATATGCAAGGGACGGGAGACCAAGGTAGCATGTCTTACCAAGAGTTGTGTACTCTTCCTGACGTCCGCATGTTCACAAAGTTTAAAGTACCCAAGTTTAACTTGAATGAAGAAGGTGAGGATCCGGTAGTCCATCTGAGGGAATATTGTAAGGAAATGAGGAATGTTGGCGAACAAGATGATTTGCCAATGGCGTACTTCAGTAAAAGCTTGACTGGGGCAGCTTTGGAGCAGCTTTGGAGTGGTATAATCGTCAGAATGTCAGTAAATGGAATATATGGGATGACATGGCTCAGGATTTTGTGCGACATTTTCAGAATAACACAAACATCATCCCGGATCACTCCTCCATATCTCAGATAGAAAAGAAACCTAAAGGAAGTTTTAGGAAGTTCTGGCTCAGATGGAGTGAACAAGTTGCTCGGGATAATCTTCCCATGAAAAGAAAATATGTTGTAGAACCCCACCAATGACAAATTCCAGCGGTCGTCCTTGCTAAACGCCCTCAACCTCCATATTGACCCCGTGGATATCCTTTCAATTCCCCCGACCACTACTTCTCTCCACAAAACCCCCTAAATCATACATCACTTCCCAAATATCTTGTCCATGTTACACCACCATATGCCTCATATCTCTGAGGCCAGCGATGGTCTGCACCGCTGCCGCAAATGTCTCAACAGGCGTATCAACCACCTGCCCGCAAAAGATTCTAACCAAGGTCAGAGTATAAAATAAAAAGACTACTGGAAAAAGAGAATGCTTTCGGAGAATCTTATGCAAGTTTGTTTGAAAAGCTAAAGCGTTCTGGCCTGATTGAACCGCTCCCCGGTTATACTCCAGACCCATATGCAAAAGGCTTTGATCCTACTATACGATGCATGTACCACTCTAATGTCCAAAGGCATAGCATAGAGAATTGTCGTTCTTTGAAGAAGGAAATAGGAAGAATGATTCACGAAGGGGTAATCGTTATCAACGACTGTAACAAAGAGCATGCGAATCCTCTTGGGGATGTATTGACTGACTAAAGCTGATGATATTGAAGTGGGTAATGGTCTTGGAAATATTGATACAGAAGTCAGTGGCTAAGATATTGTGTTTGGTGATTGGAAAGACGCTCCATTTCTTGGTCAACCGGAGAGGAGTTTTTGGTGGCTTATTTTATTTTCATTTCTATTGTCCGGGTTATTTCAGGGTTGTAACTCGGATATTGTCTTGTAAATCAAACCCTTCTATATTTTGATTTTGTCCAGTTCCTTTGGTCGTAATAACTCATGTTAGTGTTGTCTAGGATTGTTCTAAAGGTTGTAACCCCAATTTAGTTTGCTTGTCTGGTTATTTGAGTCGTTTCATCATCTAATGCAATGTCCTTATTTCTGTTATTTCTAGTCATTTTCTTTTGTTCTCTCCTCTTTATAGTTCGTTTCTTGTCGACTCTAGTGACATGACATGCACACATGGTTCTAGGCATAATCTTAAAGGCTAATCATGAAGAAATTGGGAAGATGATAGTGGCACTTAAGGGAAATAAGAACAGATTGAGATCATTTGAAGCTCGAACCATGTAAAACTAGGGTTGATAGAACATAAAGAAACCTTATGTTTCATGCCGCATCAGTTTGAAATTAAAGACAAATTTGCCCAAATTGGCAAGGGTCGTTCGTGATAATGAGAGT
The DNA here is from genome assembly GCA_026770625.1 of Nicotiana glauca. Lineage (NCBI taxonomy): Eukaryota > Viridiplantae > Streptophyta > Magnoliopsida > Solanales > Solanaceae > Nicotiana > Nicotiana glauca. The sequence continues at coordinate 54,750 of MU673577.1, read as the reverse complement.
GAGAGTGTTGCCCAATGGTGATTTGCATTTAACATATGAAGAAAGCAAAGGTGTGGATATAGATATCAAGTCTAGCACAATCAGAAGATGTTACAAATGTTTGTTTAATCGCGTTGTTTGTACTTGGCATGTTTTGAAAATTGGAATGATAAAGGCATTTTGTTCTGCTATCTAAACACTTTATCCTTAGTTACCCCTTTGAGCCTTATTTAATTTCTTTCATACCCCTCTTTCGAAATCAGTAGCAAAGATTAGAAACACAAGCATGAAAGCTGAGTAAAAAGAGATGAAAAAGAAAAAGAAAAACAACAAAACAACAAAAAGAAAAAACAGAAAAGAAAAAATAAAAAAAAGAAGAGAAAAAGGAAGAAAAATAACGTAAAGGTCACAAAAAACAAAGTAATTCCTACGGGGTGAACTACGTTTGACCTAATTCCTCTTAAGGATACGTAGGCAGCTTCACGGCTCGGTCATAGTGGAACAAAAAATTAGAAATTCCCCAAGCAAGAAATTGGGGCAGAAGTTGTGGTTGTTGTAAAGAAATCTGGTTCCGAAGGTTGTAATTTTAAACCCATGTTAATTTGTTTTGAGTCTCTAATACCCTTTCTTTCTAACCTATCCAAAAGCCCATATTACGGTCCAAAGAAAGACCTTCTGATCAGTCTTCAAAAGATGCCAAGTCGAGTAAATAAATATGATTCATACTAGGGGCAACACTCCGGTCCAAACAAGAACAATAAAAATGAGAGAGTCTTAGTAGTGAAAACTCTCACGGGCATCGTAAAGCTGAGAAAATGAAAATGAGAGAGTCTTAGTGGTGAAAACCCTCACGGGCACCATAAGGCGATGAAAGCCGAGAGAAATCAAAAAATGAGAGAGTCTCATTAGTGAAAACCTTCACGAGCACTTTGAGGCGACTATAAGGAGAGATAAAGACCAAAAGAGAGAGGTTTGATAATGAAAACCTTTCAGGCACTACAAGTCGAAATCAGGATTGTGAATTAGATTCGGTATGCAAAGCATGGATGTCCCATTCCACGGAAGAAAGTATGACAAGTACTGAACATCAGAATTACTTAACAGAATAGGCCGCAAGTGTATGTCACGGTCATTAGAATTAGTATCCACATCAGATAGGTTTCTACCTTGCAGTTTTTTTTGTCAGGAATCATCTTTCTCTTTTGTCCTTTATTTTACTCCTTTTTTCTTGTTCACTTTTTCTTCCTGAGTCTGTCTGGTCAAAACAAGTGAGAAATGACTTCAAAATTTGCCATCAGCTTCCCAATTGCACAAGACAAGATCTGTGCTAGTACATCAAAGTGGCATAAGTCGGGAAAAAACAACTAGGGCACTGAGCTGGTAATAACCAACATGCTTTGGGATCCCTACCAAATACAAAAGTTTGATCCATATCAGTTCATGGAGAATGAGACAGATGGAGGGTGTTGGGCGAATGGATCAAAAGGTATATTTTGTGATGAGATTGACAAAAGGGTTGGATCGGTGACAACCAAGACATTCCAAATAGAATTCAAAGGTTATAGTCCTCAAGATCAAGGCCAATGGTTCAAATCAAGAAAGGGCGACATGCGTGCTGAAGTTGGTAACACACAATATGCTTGGGGATCAGATGAAACACAAGGGTTGGGAAGATGTTGGTCCAGGAGCAATACAACAGATATTGGATTCAAACAAAGAGAGGTATTTTCTGGTTTAAGGTTTATAAAGGAAGTGCTTAGTCAAGGAACTAGCAGGGTTTCCGAATGGAAATCAGTTGCCATGTCGAGTAAATGAGCAACAGACTTCCAGGCCAAGGCCAGTAGTTTAAGTTAAGGAAGAACAACATACACATGGAGTGATCGGAATGAACGTGACTCGGGGTTCATGTGAGACACAAAGGTCGGTTGGGTGCCAGCTCATGAGCAATGCAACAAATAAAGGATATTGGGTCTGAACGGAGAAAAGGTATTTCAGTGATATGGGTGACAGAGAAAATGGTTAATCAGTAAACAAGCAAGATCTTCAAATGTCATGGAATATATGGGTTCAGATAAGAAAACTAGAAATAATAATTGGGCAGTTTCTGACTAAGGAGTAGTCATAAAGTCGGAAGTTCTCAACCAAGTTCAAAGTAGTCGGTCGAAGCAGAGCATGGAGAGGAGCAAAGAAAAAAGCATCTCCAGCAAGAGTATCACAACCAACCATCACATTTTAAACTGACGAAATTTTTCTTTGAATGAAACAGGGGCAGAAAATCTCGTTTGTTTCGGAGAAACCCACAATAAGGAAAGGCAGGCACCAAACAGAACAGGGAAGACAACTAAAGTTTTAAGGAAAAGCAGTTTCAAAGGAAAGCACGAAAACACAAGTTTTAAGGGAAAGCAGTTTCGAAGGAAGATAATGCAAGTTTCAAAGGAAAGCACGACAACACCGTTTTAAGAAAAAAAACGTTTCGAAGGAAGATAATTCAAGTTTCAAGAGAAAATGGTTCAAGATGCAAGGGAAAACAATTTCAAGTAACAAAAGAGGTGTAATTGTTAAAGTTTTGAAGTTAGGAGACCGCTTGGAGAATATAGGTGTATTTTTTGAAGTCAGGAGCCCGCTTGGAGAACAGAGGTGTAATTTTAAAGTTTTAAAGTCAGGAGCCCGCCTGGAGAACAGAGGTGTATTTTTTGAAGTCAGGAGCCCGCCTGGAGAATAGAGGTGTAATTTTAAAGTTTTGAAGTCAGGAGCCCGCCTGGAGAACAAAGGTGTAATTTTATGGTTTTGAAGCCAGGAGCCCGCCTGGAGAACAGAGGTGTAATTGTTAAAATTGTGAAGTCAGGAGCCCGCCTGAAGAACAGAGGTGTAATTTGTAAGGTTGTCAAGTCAGGAGCCCTCCTGGAGAACAGATGTGTCATTTTTAAGGGTGTGAAGTCAGGAGCCCGCCTGGAGAACAGAGGTGTAATTTTTAAAGGTGTCAAGTCAGGAGCCCGCCTGGAGAACAGAGGTGTAATTGTTAAAGTTGTGAAGTCAGGAGCCCGCCTGGAGAACAGAGGTGTAATTGTTAAAGTTGTGAAGTCAGGAGCCCGCCTGGAGAACAGAGGTGTAATTGTTAAAGTTGTGAAGATAGGAGCCCGCCTGGAGAACAGAGGTGTAATTTTAAAATTTTGAAGTCAGGAGCCCGCCTGGAGAACAGAGGTGTAATTTTAAGGTTTTGAAGTCAGGAGCCCGCCTGGAGAACAGAGGTGTAATTGTTAAAATTGTGAAGTCAGGAGCCCGCCTGGAGAACAGAGGTGTAATTGTTAAAATTGTGAAGTCAGGAGCCCGCCTGGAGAACAGAGGTGTAATTTTTAAGATTGTGAAGTCAGGATCCCACCTGGAGAACAGATGTGTAATTTTTAAGGGTGTGAAGTCAGGAGCCCGCCTGGAGAACAGAGGTGTAATTTTTAAAGGTGTGAAGTCAGGAGCCCGCTTGGAGAACAGAGGTGTAATTGTTAAAGTTGTAAAGTCAGGAGCCCGCCTGGAGAACAGAGGTGTAATTTTAAAATTTTAAAGTCGGGAGCCCCTCTGGAGAACAGAGGTGTAATTTTTAGTTTTTGAAGTCAGGAGCCCGCCTGGAGAACAGAGGTGTACCTTTTTAAGTTGTTGAAGTCGGGAGCCCGCCTGGAGAACAGAGGTGTACTTTTTTAAGTTGTTGAAGTCGGGAGCCCACCTGAAGAACAGAGGCCGTACCTTTTTAAGTTTTGAATTCAGGAGCCCGCCTGGAGAACAGAGGCGTACCTTTTAAAATTTTGAAGTCAGGAGCCCGCCTGGAGAACAGAGGCATACCTTTTAAAATTTAAAATCAGGAGCCTGCCTGGAGAATAGAGGCGTACCTTTTAAAGTGTTGAAGTTGGGAGTCCGCCCGGAGAACGGAGGGGTTACCTTTTTATGTTGTTGAAGTCGGGAGCCCGCCCGGAGAACGGAGGCGTTATCCTTTTAAGTTGTTGAAGTCGGGGGCTCGCCCGAAGAACAGAGGCGTTATCTTTTAAGTTGTTGAAGTCAAGAGCCCGCCTGGAGAACGGAGGTCTACTTTTAAAATTGTAAAAGTCAGCACCCCGCCAGAAGAACATAGGGAGTACAATTCAAATTTTAGCCTTTAAATTCTTATTGATATCTGGTAATATGATGCCCAGTCACCAAACTAGGGCAGAAAATTTTCTTAGTTTGTCTATTTTGTTGAAGTCAGGAGCTCGCTTGGAGAATGGAGGCGTACCTATTAAAGTTTGAAGCTAGGATCTCGCCTGGATAATAGAGGAACACAATTAACATCAAGAAGTTATGAGCCTGCTTGGAAAACAGAGGAATACATTTCAAGTTTTGAAGTCAAGAGTTTGCCTGGAGAACGGAGGAATACAATTCAAGAAGTCAGGAGCCCGCCTGGAGAATGGAGGAATACAATTCAAGTCAAGAAGTCAGGAGCCCGCATGGAGAACGGAGGAATACAATTCAAGAAGTCAGGAGCCCGCCTGGAGAACTGAGGAATACAATTCAAGTCAAGAAGTCAGGAGCCCGCCTCGAGAACGGAGGAATATATTCAAGATCAAGAAGTCAGGAGCCTACCTGGAGAACAAAGGAAGACGACAATAATCAAGAGAAGGCGTTCAAAGGATCAGCATTCAGGTACCCGCCTGAAGAAAGGGAGAACATCTCAAGAAGTCGATGCAAGACAGCAACAAAAGAATTGATTGTAAGGAAATACAAAGCGACAAGGCAACAACAGTCGCAGAACAAGTTTGAAAATAAGGCTTTGTAATTCATAGGCTCTAGCTTAGTCTAACTTCTTTATTTTTCTTTTAGCATGGTGTAATAAGGGGATCAGCAAGTAGCAACAGCAGCAGCAATAGCAAAGCACAACTTCATGGTAGTCCCAGCTACCAAAATTTCTCGAACTACATTGACCTGATTCCTTTTTAGCCAAGGATATGTAAGAAACCTTTGAAGCAGAGGTTCGGTCAAATCTTCCAAAAAATGCTTCACACGGAGTATTCAAACGGGCAAAAATCGCTCGTAACCGCTCACTTTGTCTTTGCACGAAAACTCTTCGTGTTTACGGGCAAAGAGGGGCAGCTGTGAGCACGTGATTTTTGCCTCACATGAATTACTCTCACAAAATCAAAACAAAAATGTTTTTTTTTATTGTATGCAATTTTGTGGATTTTTCGTGATATTTTTAGTAATTGTTTGCATTCGTGTGTGCATGTTTGTTGGTTAAATTAAAAAAAATACAAAAAAATGTTGCGATTGTATTTACGATTTAAATAGACATTTTGGAATCAATCAATGATTAATTGTTTTACAAAAAATTGAAAATCATAAAAATGTGCATTTCTGCATTTTTCAGTATTTAATGTCAAATTGTATGATTATTTTTTTTTAGTATCTAATTACTTGTGATAAATATTATTTTAAGTGGATTAGTATTTTTAAGTCAATTTTAGTTTTATAACTTGAGTTAGGATTTTTGGTTTTAATGTTGATATTAATTTAGGAAGAAAATAAAAGAAAAATTGATAAAAAAAGAAAGGAATTAAAATTGGGCCAAAAATCCCCTGGCCCAATTGATTTTGGCAAAACCCGTCGGATATCCAGCCTAAACCGCCCTTGAACCCGGTCCAAACTTTCAGTCTCAAAGACATACGAAACGATATAGTATGGTGATGGAACTACATCGTTCCAATGTCAATCAATCCCAGTCTTCCGTTTAATCCCCATCCAACGGTCTAAAGATGCCCATCCTCACCCGATCCAGCCCCGACCCATTTTCCCGGACCGACCCAGTCCCCAACCGGCCAAAACGACACCGTTTCACATTAATGAAGTGATCCAAACCGTTGATCTCATCAGATCTAACGGCTTGGATTAAATCCCCACCCCAGTATATATTTATTCCCACGACCCAGCCCTCCTCAGACCCCCCCTCCCTTCACTCGTCTCTCTTAGGCTTCAGAGACCAAACACATACACCGCCTCACACCACCATTTGCCACCTGCCGGGAATCGCTCACGGTGGCGGACAACTCCCAAACCACCCCATCTTAACACCACAAAACCATCTCGACCTTCCATTTCCCGATCTAGGCTTCACTTCCTTTGAATCATCGTAGAACCCTTCGAATCAACTTCACTTTCTTTGAATCATCGTAGAACCCTTCGAATCTTGATTCGAAGGGACGAACCCTAGCGCTGCCTTCACATTCCCCGGTGGCGGCGCCGCCCCCAATCCATCCCAAATCAACACCCCATGACCACCAGACTCCCCTCTTCCCAAATCTATAACCCTTCACCCTCGAATACCCCTCCAATTCCTCAAATTTTGAATCAAAGGGTCCGAATCTCAAAAGCCAAGATTCGGATTACGGTTCCAGTTCCTTGAGAGGGATTGATGTTTGTCACCCAATAAGGGCTTTCACTTGTTCTTAACAAAGAACAAGTGCTCGACCTTATTGGGTGACTTAAATCGAACAAGTCAGCCGCCAGGTCGATACGAAACGGTGAGTTCCTCTTTGTATTTTATTTCTCTTTGTTTGTAAGGTTCCTCTTTCCCCATTTTTCTTTTTCCTCTTCACTGGTTGGTTTTAGTTGAAATTCAACCAGTTTTCTGTTAAAAATTATCTTCAGTGTCTGTTTGATCTCGAATTGATTGTTGAATTCGTCTAGTTAATTGTGTTATTTTCAGCATCTTTCTGTTTATTTTATCAAGTCTCTTCTTCTCCTGCTTCTTTTCTTAATTGAAAGTTTGAGATGTGAATTAGGTTTTAGTTGAATTGTTAATTGTGTTTGATTTTAGTTCCTATCCTTGTGAATGTTGTTAGTCAATCTTAGGAATAACTTTAAATTTCGAACCCCTAAATGTGGCTTGGTTTCTGATTTTGATAGAAAATATTAGATTTTAAATTAGTTAATCTTTAGAATGGTTAAATCAGATTTTGAGTAAGTGAATTGATTGGACTTGAACATTTGGACCCTTTAAGTCATTTGGACTCCAGAATCTTCCTGAACCATTTGAGGTTCAGGGAGGGTTCGGCCCAGGGGTTTGAAAGCCACTGTTTGATTGACCTTGGGTCAATTTGACCCATGTCTTGATCCGGCTGCTAATAAGTGTAAGGGGTAACAACAGGGGATTAAAGGGATTAATAAGGGCTGCTAATTAATAAATAGGGCACTAATGAACAAAAGAGGGACATTTTTAAGTGGGATTGAAAATTTAAAAGACAACTAATAGTAGGGAATGCATTTGCTGTTTTTAAGGACTGAAATAAGTTAATTAGTTGTCAACTTGGTGCCTAAAATCAGGAGGAAAAGGAGTTTGAGAACTTATAAGAAGGAAGGGGGAGAGAGATATAGATTGGGAAAAAAAAATACATGCACACATAGATTTTTAACACTCTGAAAAAACTGGACACACACTGGAAACATTCTGAAAAAAATCAAACAGTTTCTTTAGATAGAAATCCAGAAAACATTAAAACATTCAAAAGTCTAAAGTTGAACAACATGAGATAGTTTAAGAGTTTAAGAGTTTTAGGGTATAGACTCAGAAAAGGAAAGCTTGAGAGATCCAGTGAAAAGAAATTATCGAACAAAAGCCTATTGTTTCATTGTTTCTGATTTCATCCTTAAGGTTTCTTATTTTGCTAAAGTCATCTATGAATCAATTGGATTAGAATGGTTAATTTGGTCTTTTAAAACTGAGTCTGAGTTGAATCTGGGGTTAAAAAATCATATTTGAACCCTTTTGGAAAGTTGGTTTTCAAGCTGTGGGCTTAAGTGTGTTGTGCTATCAGATTTAAAGTTGGTTCTTGTTTCATTTCCCGCTGCTGCTCGATTACTGACCTCCATCTGTTGTTACGTTGCATTTTCCAGGCACAAATCATGTAGCTTTCAAGCTTTGGAAATAGAAATAAAGTATAGCATATTTTCTTTGTTAATCTTCATATTGTTTTTTTTTCAAGTAACTTCAGAACTTCATTAAACTCTCAAGCTGTAATTAACTGAACTATTGGACTATTTGGATAATTTCAGAATTATATAAGTTTGTCAGGGATTTTTAAATTGGACTTATGTTCAGATTTATGTTAAGATAAATATTGCAGAGATATATTAGACAGGTTTAGACATTAGGCTAGAAACAGCTTTAGAATAAACATGTGAATTCATACCAATATGAAACACGTAGTTAAATTTAAGCCTGACAAGTACACACTCAGCTTTTTAATTTAGTTCTAATTTTAGCGTTTTTTTAATCAAAAGTAGCATTTTAATATAGTAAGTTCTTTTTCTTCGTATTTGATGTCCCGGTATATGTTTGATCACCTTAATATAATGATCGATTCCCCCAAATGTTTGCAAAATTCCATTGATTTGGATACGATCAGAATAAAATGTGAGTTTAAATTGGCAATTGTTGAGTAAAAAAAAATGAATCTAAAATTCCCTTTCGTTACTCAAATCAACGGGTTTTGTACTATAAAACAAATTCAGTAGTAAGGTTTGGGCCCCAATTTTACTGATGTATTGGCCCAGTATTATTCTAGCTTATCATCCCAATTGGGCTTATATCAAGGCCAAATCGAAAAGCCTCGTGAAAGAACTTATCGCAATTCCTCACTCTTGGGCTGGTTTTGGAGGCCCAAAAATGGTAGAGGCCCGAATTCTTATTTGAAACTAGTAGTTTAATCTTGCAATATAACTTTGGGCCTTCTGGGTTAAGTAGCTAGTTTGAATTAAAAAGTCTCCTCCTTGTTTAAATATGGATTTGATCTTGAGGCCCGAATTACTTGTTGGCTTTTGATAGTAGTTTATTAATAATGTTAATTAGTTAGGTCTGTAGAGACAGTCACTAATAGCACAATAATAGTTCGTTTTAGGATATCCTTAAAATAATTCGAGGTGTGCCACGCCGAACAAAATTTATAAATTGCGTGGATATCTTTAATTACTTTTATAAAATCGGGTAAGCCATTTAGCAAATTTTCATGGCTTCCCGCAAGGTTAATAACATGTAGTTTCTTTAGGCGCGCTATTTAACAATTTTACCTTCTTAAACTCAGGTGCACATTTAAGTGGCCCAAATCCTAATCTCAACGATGTTAAAATATGGCAAAAACCATGGGTGCATTTATGTGACGTGGTTCGAAGCGTGTTTTAATAACGTTGTAATTTTCTCTAAAAAACGAATAAAAGCAGTTAAAGCTAAAAATTACACATAGGCTCATAACTGTTAAAAATCAGAAAATTTAAGCTGAATATAACAGTTGAACGACCGTGCTTGAACTACGGAACTCGGGAATGCCTAATACCTTCTCCCGGGTTAACAAAATTTCTTACCCGGATTTTTGATTCGCGGACTGTAATATAGAATCAACCTTTTCCTCGATTCGGGATTTAAACAGGTGACTTGGGACACCATAAATCTCTCAAGTGGCAACTCTGAATCTCTTAATAATTGAATCCCGTTTCGATTGTCCTTTAATTGGAAAAACTCCCTTTTATTATACCTCTTCCGGGTGTAGTTGAAAAGAAGAGGTGTGACAGCTGGGATCAGATCTCATCGGCTTCGGGAACCGCATTTCTTTGATGTTTCTCATAACTGATACCAACTCCACTACACTAACATTAAAATTATATTCTGGCAGCCTAGGGTAGGAAAGATCCCGCATACCTGATGATTTTTTGTCCTGCAATGATCTGTTATTCCGACCGCGATCAGTCCTTCTGTCGGTAGCGAACCTATCTGCTGACCGGAAGCCTCTGCCGCGTACTTCGATTTGTTCGTAGGGAAAAAACTAGCTCCTCAAAGACCGTCTATCTGTGTCAAAATCTTCTTTTAGTTTTTCTTTATTCTTCTCCCGACCTTTTGCCGACGATGGGAAGCCGACCTGATAATCTTCGATCCTTATCTTTGACTCGTATCGATTGTGGACATCCGCTCAAGTTGTCTCTTGGAATTCAAGTAAACTTTCCTTCAGTTTCTGGGATGCTTCTAAACATCTGGGATGCAACCCCTTGGTGAATGTTCCAGCCACCCATTCGTCCGGAACATCCGGGAGCAACATCCTCTCCTTTGGAATCTGGTGACAAACTCCTGCAGCAACTCGAATTCTCCTTGTACAATTCTGAATATGTCATACTTTCGGGCATGTACCTTTATGGCTCCGGCATGAGCCTTATTAAAGAGTCTGCGATCATCTCAAAGGAATCTATATAGTGCTCGAGCAACATCAAATACCATGTCAAGGATCCCCTCATAAGAGTCTCTCCAAATTTCTTCAGCAAAACGGATTCAATCTTGTGGGGAGCTAAATCATGCCCCTTCACCGAAAATGTAAAGGTGGTAATATGCTCTCGAGGGCCTGAAGTGCCATCATACTTTGGCACGTTGGGCATTTTGAACTACTTCGAGATTAATTCAGGTGTCGCGCTAGGTTTGTACGACAACTGAGTATACTTCTTTGAGTCCGACCCTTTCAGCATCGGTGGTGCGCCCGGGATTTGGTCCATGTGGGTGTTCACTTCCCTCACAAACCATAAGAGTTCGCTCTTATAAGGATCGTTCTCGTTGTTGGGGCCGGATCGACTCCCCCCAACCCCATCGGAGCTAACCTCGCCCATCGGGGTGTTGTTCTCGACCCTCTATATTGCTTGATTTGGGGGAGCACTGGGAGGAACTAGGCCTCGTCTATGTGCGTTATTGGAATCCCCCGATAATACCTGCTTCAACTCCGTCATAACCTTATCCTTCCGTGTGAGGTGGCCTAGAATGATCGCTTGTTGCTCTTTTAGGACCCTTACCGGATCAACAACATGCTCTTTTTCAGCATCATCGGGAGTTGCCTCTCGAACATTTTGTGAGTACCGACTGTCGTGGACCGGCGAAACATTGTTCCTCTTATTGTGGGTGTAACTAGCTGAATCCTCGTGACGAGGCTGATCTCCTTGAGCCTCAAGATAGTGTGTGTTGTTAACACCATTGTCTGCCATTTTTTGTAATTTTTTCTAAGAGAAACGATCAAAACATATTAGTAAAAGGAGTAAGGATCAAGTTAATTACACAGTTGTCTAGGCCCCCACAGTGGGCACCAAACTATTTACTAAAATGGACACAGTTAAATTTATACGTGATTTCTAGACAAGTGAATTAATTCGATCCTAAAATAATAGAATAATTGAGGGAATATGCAATACTTAGCCTCAAAACGAGATAAAATCGCAGAAACAGTGATTCCGGTAACAAAGCTTTCGGGCACAACAATGATGAAATCAAGGAAGAAGAAGATAAAATTGTATAAAACTTTGAATCGATTATAGCATAAGTTTGCCAAAAAAGTCCTCCCTCTATAATGATAACAGAGCTCACTATTTATAGCTGCACTTAGGGAACGAGGTCCCGGGATCATACCTTTCTTTAATGTCAATTATGAGGGCCACTGATGAAGGTGTAACAATGAGAATAAATGACAAATTCTCTGTAACGGGCAACACATTAAATGTTATGGAATATTCTTCATTAAATGTCATCGGACGGAGGATATTTATTGCATCTTTACGAGTGCCATCCTTTCCGGTGACAAACGAGATAATTATCTTCGGTTCTAACTATCCCCGCCTTAGGTTCCACGTATCATTCTTTTAAGCGATCACTTTGCATAGCATATTTTATCCTATACACTTTCTTAATTAAATTATAAGAATCAAGAATTCAAAATTTCGCCATGGACTCGAATAATAATAATAATGATGATGATGATTTTTATTACTATCATTATTATCTCTTGAAACAGTGAAAGAGAAAAATTGTTGTAAAGAGATGCCAATATGTTGAGCGACATATCAGACTTCGCATGCTACGTTCTTAATGATTCTCATCATGGTAATTATTAGGATTAATTCCTCCCCCCCTTGTTTTCGAAACGTTGACATCATAATATATCCTAAAATTTTAAATTATACAACTACTCCAGACAATCCTAAGTTTTATCAGCAAATCTAAGGGCCAGTTTGGTCAAGCTTATGAGAAGCCAAAAATATCTTTTGTGTCAAAAATATTTTTTAAAAATTTAAGGTGTTTGACCCAAATGAAAAAAATACTTTTAAGCAACATTTGCTTTCGGGAAGAAGCTACAAGCTCTAGCTTCTTCCAAGAAGCATAAGCATAAGCAGAAGCAGAAAATTAATTTGTTCAAGACAAATAATCTTACAATAAATTTTATATTTTCCAAATCACTTCTCACTAATTTAATATTTTCTTTTCCTTTTCCTTTTTCATTTTATTTCTAGTATATATTTCTTCACTTTTTACATTTGTCATATTTTTATTCTCTTTCTCCTATTCTTACGGATAGATTTTAAATTTATATTGAATGATGTATTTGATATATTTAAATTATCATGTAAACAATAAGTAATACCGAACACTCAGTGTTATTGCTTTGGAATAGCTATATTTCATATTGATTGGAATTTTTAATTTATATTTTTTACTTTACGTTTTATATTTTAATTTAATTCTTTTATGCTAAATATTTAAATTTATTTTTATTTTCCAAATAGTACTAATCGTAAGTTGAACCAATCTATCCTTTTTCATAATTTAATCGTAAAAGTATTTTCTTAAAAGATTCACCAAATAGAATGAGCTTGTAACAAACACTACTCAAACGAATTGGCCAAACACAAATTATTATTTTACAAAAGTAACAAATTTAGTTTTTAAAATAAATAATTTTTGACAATTTAACCAAACGAACTCTAAATAGCGAGAGCCTATAGGTGGTTTAATGGCTACTTTTTTTACCTAATTATTAATTCACATAATATCTATTTATTACTCCCCGTGGTCCTTTTGAAGCCGTTCACTTTTCCAGTTTACATTAATTTTGTACAAGTTTTCATGTGGGAATGCACCTTTAGCACATTGTACGACTATAACTAATTGGAATTAATTGATTTTAATTTTATTAATGGCTGACAGCTTGGCTACTATAGTTACCTAATATTTCATTAAAAAAAACTCTTTTCAACCTTCAGTTAGTTTTTAAAAAAGATAAGAAGAAGACAAAAGCTCTGTGTGTGTGTGTGTGTGGCTTTTTAAAGAATATTTTCCTCACATGTTCCTAATTATATTCGTATATTTATTTGGCTCTAACAAAGTAATTGCAACTTGGTCACATGTAGATTTTTAAAATGAATCTTTCTCTTGAAGCAAAAATNCCCCCCCCCCCCCTTTTTTCTTTTTTCTTTTTTCATACAAATTTACGTGCGCAAACGAAACGATAAGGATAATAACCTAATTACTTGAAAAAAGATTTTCAATTTTTAAATCCTTCTATTGTACATTTGAACATGTATTTTATCTTTGTTTAAATGACTCTAACATCATTTCATTATATATATATATATATATATATATATATATATATATATATATATATATATATATATATAAAGGAGACTTTCAACCATTTCTTACAATTATGGATATATCCTAAAATTTTATCAAATGTATACCCACCACAAATGAATAATGTTTACCTTAAGATCAGATAACAATTGAATTTATACACGGTTTTAAGGATACGTGATATCACTTATTACAAATTAAGAAGAATAAATTAATATTGAAATTGACAATGAAAGAATAAATGCAAACCACACAAATTGAATAGCCTTGGCCCTCGAGTTCAGTCACCCTTGAACCAAAAGATGTTTTAACTAACTTATGAACAGAGTAACAAGATAATGAAAGCTAGAAAATGACATTATATTGTGTTGTATTGCGTAAGAATGATGTCCTTTACAAATGATCAGACCTCCCTTTATATAGTAGGAGAGTCTTACTCTTGATACAATTCTATATGAGGTAAGAAACCTCATGACTAGCTTATTAATCGGCCTCTTCTTGATATGTGCCGGGATTTTCGCTGTGATCCTCGCCCGATTGCGAATATTTCGGCTTTCCATTATTTGGCTTGGTAAACTTCCCTCGATCTCGCTCTATCTCTATCTTGCTCAGTCTCAATCTTGGGTCACGAGCTCGGCGATCTAACTTTGCACCATGGTTCGATATAATACGAGGTTGAACCTTAGCCTATCATGTTCCAATCTCGATTAGTCATGCGAAGGGCAAGCCCGGTTTTGACCGTATACAGATAGTCCCTTCGTTTCTCAGAAAGAAGATGACGAGAAAGGATATGAATTTCCGAGCTCCATATCGATGGGCCGTGATGTAAGCGACGAACATCACTGATACTCAAGTAACTCGAAACATCCCGTCAATCCAGTTACCAAGTTATTAAATGTCAGTCAGTTGCTAGTCGGCCACCATGAGTTCTGAGCCGTCACCAGCAAGCTATAAGTACTGTAACCTCCGTCTATTCAGACCTATCGTTCAATTCTTGCTTGTCTTCAAAATCTCTTTGCTTTGCAATTCTTGCACCTAAATTTCTTGAACATTTAGCAAACCGCATACAATTCTAATTCCTTTTTCTTCTACAATGGCAAAAACTTCTAAGACTATACCGCTAAAGGAGGCTGCCTCTTCATCACGGCCCACCAGCGAAGGAGTTACGACGGAATATCCCCTTGAGGATTTTATTCCGGGAGGGTGCCCTACTGTCGTTGATTTTAAGATTGAAAAGACCTCCTCGTATCGGGTCGGTGTGAACCGGTCTCGAGGTGTATATATGCACAATTATTGATGACCTCCTTGCCAAGGTTGAAGAGGATTGCAACTGGGTCGATAAGCATGTAATGGTACCTTTGCCTAAGGAATCAATCGCCACCCACGTGGAGGGTTTCCTAAGTGTTTACACTTACCCCTTCACGTTGAGTCCCTTAGACCTTATCATTGTCACCTTCTACATGAGGTAAGACGTGACTCTTGGCTAGACCCATCCTTCCTTCTGGAGAATAGTGATTCTCCTCTGATTCGGTCCCTTAGACCCTGTCATCTTCGCCTTCTGCAAGAGGTACGATATGACCTTTGGCCAGATCCATCCTTCCTTCTACAGAATAATGGTTCTCCTCCTATTCTTCGTAAGCAAAATTGAGGGATGTCCTTTCACCCTCGATCACCTTATGTGCCTTTACAGTCCCCGACTCTATCGAGGAGTGCTAATCAAGCTTGCTCGCCCGGCTAGCAAGGCCCCATTCACGAGCATAGACGAGGCTCATGATCGAGGCTGGATGGGCCGATTTGTCCGAATAAGGACTTCGGATCTGAGCCTTGTTGAAGACATGCCGTTTCCTGAGAAATGGAACACGAATTGTGAGTAGTACTTCGCCTTGAATGTTCAATTTTGTTGTTTTACTTCTTATCTTCTTTCCTCAAATATGTTTTTGGTGTTGCACCTGTGGCCCAGGTGCCAGACATAGTTCCTGAACTCAAGCAATGGGTCGAGGGCCTAGTGTCACAGAGACCATACTCCAAGTGTGCTTGGATGGAGTTATCGAAGGGTCGATCGAAGGCCCATAATCATGGTAAGTTTCTTTTTTAAAATGGTTATTGTTCATGTTTCTTCTCGAGCTTGCTCATTTTTTTTCCATGTAGTCCTCGGGAAGGATGTTGTAATGAGGCCTCCATATGGTGGAGAAGAAGTCCTTCCCCAACCACCTTCTCCAAAGCAGGCCAAAGAGAAGAAAAGGAAAGGGGCTCCGAGTTTCGCGGGCTTGGAAAGAAGAAACCAAAGTAAAGGTCGTGCAAGCCTAGGGGAGACACCGGTGCTATGTCCTCGAACTCAATTCGCCGATTAAGGGATGAGTCCAAAGAAAAAGAAGAAGATGAAGATAAATCCAAACTAGTGGCCCGCGTGCGGGCTGACGTCACCATACAAGAAGTTCTCGAACCGGCAGGCGCTGAAGTTGAAACAACCCGACATGAGGAGGTCGGTGAGAGAGCTCTGGCTGAAGCTTTCGAGCCAGAAAGGGTCGAGCCCATTCTGCCCCAAGCTAGGGGGTCGAGAGAGAGAGACTGAGAGCAATAGTTCTTGAGCTGCGGAAAATGCCCCGATAGACGAACTTGGAGCGATTGATATTAGCATGTCCCCTCAAATTTTGGATGCCATGATTCGTAAGCAGTATGTTGAGTCCTCAGAGGGTGACTGATATCTACGACTTCTTGGATGGGGTTGAGCCCGATGCTTTTCAAGACTTCACCGGGCTCAGTGACCTATTAGTGCCAAGGAAAGAGACGTCGTTGGGTACCACCGAGTCTTCGTCGAGCCCAAAACTGGTGGATCAATTCCCAGCCCTAAGTGTTAATCCTGATCCAAGATGGTCTATATCTTTTTCTATCCCAGAGGGTGCCCGAGTTTTCTCTACCCCTGTAGGGTTTTCTAGTTACCTTCGGTGTTTGGTGACTGAAGAGGAACAGGCAGTGATGGACGAGGTGGAAACCCTCTGCCTATTCAATGAAGCCCAACAAGCATTAAATCTGGTAAATTCGCGTGTCTTTTCTTCTCATATATTCTAACTTTTAAAGTTCTAAATAACCATAACATCTTCCCTTATGCTTGCAGGCTTCAATGCTACATCACGAGGCTTTCCTCCGATATCAGGAGGAATTAACTTACCACGAGGTCGAGGTCCAGACTTCACTGAGAAAAGTGACACCTACAAGCTTCTCCGTGAGAAGCTTCAGGCTGATTCAGTAATGACTCAGGGTGAGCATGCTGAGATTGCCGAGCAGGTATTTCGGGTGCTTCACGATAGTGGAGACGAATTTGAGATAATGACTAACGATCTGATTCTACAGGTCTGGCAGAGGCTTGAACAAATCAGGGAGCTTTAGAACAAGTAGATACAA
The DNA here is from genome assembly GCA_026770625.1 of Nicotiana glauca. Taxonomy (NCBI): domain Eukaryota; kingdom Viridiplantae; phylum Streptophyta; class Magnoliopsida; order Solanales; family Solanaceae; genus Nicotiana; species Nicotiana glauca. The sequence goes on along the minus strand of MU673577.1, from coordinate 37,925 downwards.
TTCGAGCTGAGGTTGAGAGTTCAAGAAAAATATGGACATCTTAGTCTCGAAAAGGAAAGATACCCAAGCACAATTGGGGTCGGCCGAGATCCAGCTCCGACTGCAAGAGAGAAGGCCTCAGTGCAGGTCAAGAAAATCGAAGAGCTTTAGTCCCAATTGGACTTGGCTATTTCTGATAATGCAAACTTGGCCAATGAGCTCGAGGCGGCCAAATCTGATGTGGCCATGGCCAATACCAAAGTCGATGCTAAAGTGGCCCAATATAAGGTCGATGTCGAGGCCATCCAGGTGCAGGCCAAAAGCATGGTGTATCATGCAAAGTGGCAAGGTCGAAGGGAAGACCTTGAGGGAGTTCATGCTCAGGGTTTCGATATACTTGCTTAACTCGAGAATGCCAAAGCAAAGGAAGCCAAGCCTCGGAAGCTGGCCTTTCTCGAGGAAGACTCAAATGGTTTAAGTGAGTCTAAAGGTGGGGAAGATCCCGAGGGCAGAGATGTTGCCTCCGATGAAGACCAAGCCACTTAGGCCTTTATATTTTTTGCTTTTCTTTTGCATCTTTTTAGGCCATTTCGGCCATTGTAAATTTTTTGAATTAAGCCATTTTGGCTTCTATAAAACACTATTATGTAAATATATAAAAGTCTTTCTTCTTAATTTTGGCTTTCGAATATTTCCTTTGCTTTATTACTTGTATTCACAAAGTTGGAATAAAATAGCTTAGTTATGTACGTTCGAGCAACCCTACCTTTACATTATTTTTGTTTTTGAGTCATCTTGGAGGTTTGGGGGTTACCAAGAACCTTCTCCCAAAGTAAGTAACTTAGACCATAGTTTGCTCAAGGGTAGCCTTTAAAACCAGTTATGAAAATTTCGAAGGCCTATTTCTTGTTACGGTTGTCGGAGGTCTTTGAGCTATGTTAATGCGTCCGTAGACTTTTAATTTGGGCACAGCCCAGTGAGCTTGTTTTCCCGAGTTATCCAGGCTTGCCTAAGATAACAATCCCCGAGTGGGTATGACTGTGGCCTTTAAAATTCGGGGGTTGCTTAAGAGGTCTTATGCCCCCGATGATTAATAGTTTGATCTGTTCGAGTTTGTTTTTTGGACCGCAGTCCCCGAGTATAGGGGTGATCATCCAAACTGTGGATATAATCGGCCATTGAGCTTATTTCCTTAAGAAATCGAAAGTGGAAATTTTTTCTAAGGCATAAAATAATCTCAAGGAAAGTACTTCTCTTTATTCTTGTGAAAAATAGTTACACATACGTACATGTTTTATGCTAGAGCTCGAGCAACCTCTGTGGGCACGGCTCATTTGATCATTTGGCCCTTACAACAAATCTTACCTATTGAGACCCTTCTATTACGAAGTAATTTCCTCGCAAAAAGTTGACATCCTAGGGTAATGCCCCTTGAGTATTCAAGGTTGATTGTAGAGAAATCTCAGATATTATTAGTATTATCTTCAACACCGATTCATGATCGGCCTTTGATTCTAAGTTAGCACGATCTATTGTTTCCTCGTTAAAAACTTGCCGAAAAACCCAATTGGCACAAAACGATTTAGGGGAAAAAGAGTAAAACGCGTGCTTTCAGACCTAAAGACTTCGTGCCGCTCCTTGTCGATCACTTGCAAGCATTAGTCCAAAAACAAAGAATTGAAATGGGGTCGTACCTTAACAGTAATATCATTTAAGGTGAGTTACATTCCAATTGTTTGGTAGTTTTTATCCATTTGTCATTTCGAGCTTATAGGATCCTTTCCCTATGACCTCGAGAATCTGGTATTGTCTTTCCCAGTTCAGATCCAATTTCCCTTCGTTTGGATTCCAGGTACTTAGCATGACATTTCTTAGTACTAAGTCCCCAACATTGAAGTATCGAAGGTTAGCCCTTCGATTGTAATGCCTCTCGATCTATTGTTTTTGGGCGGCCAATCGAATAAGGGCAGCTTCACGCCTTTCATCCAATAGCTCCAGGCTTGTATTTATGGCCTCGTAATTTGATTCCTTTGTTGCATATCGAAATCTAATACTCGGCTCCCCAACTTTGACCGGTATTAGAGCTTCGGCCCAATAAACAAATGAGAACGGGGTATCCCCAGTATCGTACTTCGAATTTGTGCGATATGCCCAATCAACTACGGGCAGGATCTCTCTCTATTTTCCCTTGGCGTCAGTCGACCTTTCCTTGAGGTTTTGGATTATGGTTTTGTTGGTCGATTCGGCTTGTCCGTTCCCACTAGGGTGGTAAGGTATCGATAAGATCCTTTTGATTTTATAGTCTTCGAGAAATTTGGTCATTTTTCCGACAAGAAAATATTTTCCATTATCATATTCATATACAATTTCGGATGGTATCCCGAACCGACATATGATATGGTCCCAAATAAAGTCGATGACTTTCTTCTCCATGAACTTCTCGTATGCCTGTGTTTCAACCCATTAAGAAAAATAGTCAGTCATAAGTAAGACAAATTGAGCCTTACCTGGTGCCGATGGAAGAGGGCTGACGATGTCCATCCCCCATTTCATGAATGACCATGGTGATAAGACCAAATGCAACAGCTCCCCAGCTTGGTGAAACATCGGAGCATATCATTGGTGTTGATACCCAGTTTTTTCCTACAAAATACTTTCAAAATTGCATGTACATGCATATATAAGCACGCCCAAGAATTTTGGTATTTTTACCTAATTTTTGAAGATTTTTAAAATCAATTTATTGTCTATTTCTAGTAGAGCAAAGTCCAATAATTGTTCCCAAGATTATCATTTTGGTGAATAATTTATTTCTATTTTCATATTTATACCAAAATATAATTAAGGTGATTTTTGTATATTTTAATAAATTTATTTGGTAATTTTAAAGCTAAATTGCTTATAATTGCAATTATAGCATATTTTACGATTAACAACGTTTTACAATTATAAAATTATTTTTGGTATTTTTGGATTAATATTTAAATATTATTAATAAGTTCAGTGCTTTTAATTTATTTTTAAAATTATTATTACTATTTTTATAAAATGAAATGGGGAAATTGGCTATTTAACATCTAGCCTATTTCTATTTCAATTACAGCCTCATTTCCTTTTAATTTTAGCCTCAATTTTACCCCCAATTCCGCCCCAAATTAAAACCAACCCAACTCCAATTATAACCCAACCCACGACCCGATTTAAAACCCACTCGACTCCCCTTTAATCCAGGTCGTTGATCATTTTGATCAACGGCCGAGATTCCCCCTTTCCTTTTCAATTCCCATACCCCCCTAAACCTAATTCATTCTATCAGAGGTTCCGCCTTTGAACTCTTTTCATCTCTCAAACTCTCTCTAGCCTCTCTGAAACCCTAATCGATTCCCACCTTATTCTACCACGATTCCACTGGAATCCATGGTGTTCCAGGCCATGGATGACTTATGCTCACCCTCTCTCACCTTTAAACCTAAGCTGCTCGAGATTCTAGAGCCCTACCTCAATGGCTCTATTTAGATATTTCTCAGATATGTAGATATATGGCCTCTCCGGCCATTATTCCGGCGTGTTCAAGCAATATGAGTCTCTTCGACTCAGGATCTGACTTTCCACAAGACCTTTCTCATTCTAGGGTTTTCTCTGCAACTCTAAGTCGTCTGAGGTTCTGTACTTGCTTATTTCTTTTAGATCTATGACATGCCTCAGCGTTATTTGATGTTTTAAAGGTTTTCCCCAAATTTCCTTTTCAAAATGGTTCAAATTCGATTTTTAGGGTTTCTGAAAAGGTTTCTTCAAATATTTTTCTAATTCTTCATCGTAACGACCCGGCAGGTCGTTTTTGGAATATATGCCCCGATCCCCCATTAACTACTTCCCTTGAGTTCATTTCTGCTATTTTGGTTTGTCGGGACATTCGGTGTTAGGATTCGGAGTGTTTTGGGATACTTAGTCCCTGAATGAGAGCTTAAGTGTTGAAAAATGGTCCGTAGTCGAAACAGTATGAAGATGACATCAGAATGGAAATCCGATGGTTCCATTAGCTCCGTTAGGTGATTTCAGGGTTGGGAGCATGTTCGGAATGTATTTTGGAAGTTCGTAGCTCATTTAGGCTTGAAATGCCGAAGTTTGAATTTTTGAAGTTTCCGGTCCGATAGTAAGTTTTTGATTCGAGTGTCGGATTGGAATTTTGAAAGTTTCAGTAGCTCCTTCATGTCATTTAGGATGTGTGCGCAAAGTTTCAGGTCACTCGGGCGTGTTTTGGTTAGGTTTTTGATCGAAAGCGTGTTTTGTTGGAATTTGAAGTACTTAGGCTTGAATCTTTGATTAATTTGTTTTTTACGGCATTGTTTTAGGTAGTTTAAGGATTGGTTCAAGGTTGAATAAGGTATTAGGTGGTATTGGTATTTTTGGTTGAGGTCTCGGGGGCCTCGGGATGATTTCGGGTGGTTAACGAAGGAATTTTGAAGCTATTGCAGCAGCTGATGTTTCTCTTATGGTATTTCCGCATCTGCGGCTTGGGAACCGTAGATGCGGCGCCGCAGAAGTGGCTATGTGGCCGCAGAAGCGGCTTGTTCCCTCTTTCCTTAGAAGCCGCAGAAGCGGTGCCATTTCCGCAAAAGCGAAGCCGCAGGAGCGGCTTAGGCATCGCAAAAGCAGAGCCGCAGAAGTAGCCCAGCTATCGCATATGCGGCCCTGTCCCCTTTAGTGAAAATCATAGAAGCGGTTGATTTTCCGCATAAGCGGGACCGCAGAAGCGGTCCCTTTTCCACAGAATTGGAAATGAATATGCAGAAATAGAAAATATCGAGGGTTAAGTTTCAAAAGCTGGAAAAATCAATTGAGAGCTCGGTTAAAGGCGATTTTGAGTGGGTTTTGAAGAGAAAATCATTGGGTAACATTCCTTGATCCCTTTTTGTTATATTTCACCATTATATAGTTAAATACATCATTGGAATTCGAATTTAGGATCAAAAATTGGATAAATTGGGTAAAACTTCGTTGGCTAAACTATTGAGTTTTGAGTGGGCATTTGACCTCCAATTTGGGAGATGTTTATATGGTTAGACTCGTGAGAGTATGAGGGTTCTAGAAATGTGAAATTTTTTTGATTCCGAGGCATTGGCTTGAGGGGCATTTTGGTTATTTTACCTATTTTCTCACCCTAGCTTTAAATATAATAGTGGAATCAGTTGTTTGCAATATTATTTACGACATGTAATTGAATTGAATAGATTGGGACATTTGGAGTCGGATACTCGTGGCAAAGGCGTGGTTCCTAGTTGATTATTGAGCCGGTTCGAGGTAAGTGGCTTGTCTAACCTTGTGTGGGGGACCTTTCCCCTTAGGATTGTTACTTGATATTCGAGTGCCTTGTACGTGAGGTGACGAGCGCGTACTTGAGCCGATTGATGAAATCCCGGTTTTTACTTAAGCTATGGAAATTTAGTTCTTATTCTTATTTGCTTTATTCTATTTGAAAGTATGACTTATGCTAGATTAGGAAAAACATGCTTAGCTGATTTAATTGTCTAATTGCTTAAGTTGTTTTGACTGCACTACGTGGAGCATGCTAGGCTAGTTCTATCTATTGTTTGTCTTTCGTACTTCATTCCTTGATTTGTTTCTGGCTGTGGTTGCGCATTTACATTGGGACTACGGATGTGGGATTCCGGTAGCTCCCTCTTGCCTATTTACTTTGGGACTACTGATTCGATTCCCGGTAGATCCCCCTGCACTTTTACTTTGGGACTATGGGATGGTAACTCGGGAGATCCCCCTGCACATTGATGGTTGGACTACGGAACGGTATCCCGGGAGATCCTTCAATTGGTACATGAGTTGGACTATTGGACGGTATCCCGGGAGATCCACTAGATGGTTGAGGAAAGGGCTACAGGACGATATCATGGGATACCCTCATTGGTATCTTTGACATTGAGCTGTGTCTACTCTATGTTTACTCTATCTTTATAGTTGTTATTGCCTCGTTGACCTGCTTATTTTGCTGCTGTATTTATTATTTCTGTCAGATTATTATAGTGTTACTTACTGTATTATTATATTTTGTCTCAGTAAGGCCCTGACCTTCCTCGTCACTACCCAACCGAGGTTAGTCTTGTCACTTACTGAGTACCGCTGTGGTGTACTCATGCCCTTCCTGCGCATGTTTTTCATGTGCAGATTATCCAGGTACCTCTACTCAGGCGCACCACCCTTGAGGCGAGGAGATACACGGAGACTTTGAGGTATGCATGTCGCGTCTGTAGACCAACGAGTCTCCCTCTTACTCTATCTTTAGTACTTAGTTTTCTTTCTTCCGGTTGTTAGATATTCTGGAGTTTGGAGCCTTTACTATACACTTCTGTAGCCTGTGTTTCCCGTGAGTTTCTGGGTTTTTGAGAATTATTTTAGACATGTGACATTGAGTTGAACATGCCGAGCGGCATTCAGTACAGTTTCCTTTTAGATATTTAATTTGGTTTTCTCTATTTTTTCGCAAATTATTATATTTCTACAATATTTGGCTTACCTGGTCGTGGGGACTAGGTGCCGTCATGACATGTTCACGGTTGGTGGACTAGGGTCGTGAAAAGTTGGTATCAGAGCTCTAGGTTCATAGGAGTCACAAAACACGGGCCGATTTATTAGAGTCTCGCTGATCGGTACAGAGACGTCTGTATTTATCTACGAGAGGCTATGTAACTGTTTAGGAAAAATCTTCATTTCATTTGAATTCCTTGTCGTGCAATATTTTGACATCAATTCTTAACTTATGTCTTCTATTCACTCACAGATGGTAAGGACACGTGCTGCACGAGATGACCAGCACCCGTGCCCCCTGCTGCAGCCGTCAGAGGCCGGGGCCAGGGTAGAGGTCGAGGACGCGCACGCGGTGCAGCCAGAGCACCTGTACGAGCTGCCACTGAGGTAGTACCAGCAGATCCAGTCGGAGCCCAGGCACCTGGTACACCTACTACTGCTACTACTACTCTAGCGCTCCAGGAGACTTTGGCTCAGTTCATGAGCATGTACACCACCTTAGCTCAGGCAGGGTTGCTTCCCCTTGTTGCAACCACATCCCAGGCAGGGGGAGGAGTACAGACTCCCGCCACCCGCATTCCTGAGTAGCGAGTGTAGGTTGAGAAGGCTCCCGAGATTATTCCTGCACCGCCTGCAACACCAGTTCAGCCTGAGGATGGGTCAGCTACTTCAGAGGATGAGCAACGGAGACTTGAGAGGTTCAAGAAATATGATCCCCCAGTGTTCAGTGGCTTAGCATCAGATGATGCCTTGGGATTTTTAGAGGAGTGTCATCATATTCTTCGTACTATGGGCATAATGGAGTCCAGCGGGGTTTCTTTCACTACTTTTCAGCTTCAGGGAGCCGCCTATGATTGGTGGCGTACTTATGAGTTAGATAGTCCAGTTGAGGCTGCTTCACTGACTTGGACCCAGTTCCCGAACATGTTTATGAGGGAGTTTTTCCCCCAGAGTCTTAGGGATGCATGGCGCAGAGTTTGAGCATTTGCGCCAGGGTGCTATGACAATCTCAGAGTATGCCATCCATTATACCAGGTTGGCCAGACATGCAACGGCTTTGGTTACTATGGTTCGCGAGAGAGTTTGCAGGTTCATTAAGGGCCTTATTCCTCCCATCAGGTCTAGCATGGCTCGAGATTGGAGATGGACATCCGTTATCAGCAGGTAATGAGCATTGCTAGGAGGATTGAGGGTATGCTCGCCAGGGAGCGAGGAGAGAGGGAGGCTAAGAGGTCTCGAGAGTCGGGCCACTACTCTAGTGCCCGTACCCTATCAGCAGGTCGTTATGGTAGAGGTTATTCGGGTCACCCTGTACATTTATCTTTACCAGCAGCCAGTAGCACTCCAGCTTCGCCTACACCTCAGGAGCCTTATTATGAGCCTCCAGTTTCTAGCGCGCCTCCTACGCGGGGCACTTCCAGAGGTCAGTCCAGCAGGCCTAGCCCCAGTGAGTCACAGCCACCGCGTCCTCCCAGAGCTTGTTTTGAGTGTGGCGATACACACTATATGGTTAGGGACTGCCCCAGACTTGGTAGGGGTGCATCTTCACAGACTACTCAGCCACGGTGGGCTCCTCAGAGTTCTCAGGCCATGATCACAGCTCCAGATGCTACCCCACCTGCCCAGCCAGCTAGAGGCGGAGGTCGGGAAGATAGAGGTCGCCCTCAAGAGAGGGGTCGGGCTAGATATTATTTTATTCCTGCTCACACTGAGGTTGTTGCCTCCGATTCCGTCATCACAGGTATTATACTGGTTTCTCACAGAGAGGCATCGGTTCTATTCGATCCAGACCTTATTTATTCTTATGTGTCTTCTTATTTCGCTCCGCATTTGGGTATGCCTCGGGATTATTTGAGTTCCCTCGTTTATGTTTCTACTCATGTGGGAGATTCTCTTATTGTGGACCGTGTTTATCAGTCATGTTTGGTTACTATCCGCGGTTTTAAGACCGGAGCAGATTTATTGTTACTCGGTATGGTTGACTTTGATATTATTCTGGGCATGGACTGGTTGTTGCCCCATCATGCTATTCTTGATTGTCATGCCAAGATCGTGACACTGGCTATGCCAGGTATTCCACGTGTTGAGTGGAGTGGTACTTTAGATCACACTCCCAGTAAAGTTATCTCTTTTCTTAAAGCTCAGCGCATGGTTGATAAGGGGTGTACCGCGTATTTGGCTTATGTGAGAGATGTTATGTTGATACCTCTTCTGTTGATTCAGTTCCAATGGTACGGGATTACCCCGATATTTTTCCAGCTAATCTTCCAGTCATGCCGCCCGATAGAGACATTGATTTTGGCATTGATCTGTTGCCAAGCACTCAGCCCATTTCCATTCCTCCGTATCACATGGCTCCTCCTGAGTTAAAGGAGTTGAAGGATCAATTGCAGGAATTGCTTGGTAAGGATTTTATTCGGCCCAGTGTTTTATCGTAGGGTGCTCCTGTCTTGTTTGTGAAGAAGAAGGATGGTTCTATGCGTATGTGCATTGATTATCGTTAGTTGAACAAATTTACAGTGAAGAACCGTTATCCTTTGCCTCGTATAGATGATTTGTTTGATTAGCTTCAGGGCGCATAGGTGTTTTCTAAGATTGACTTGCGCTCAGGTTATCATCAGTTGAAGATTCGAAAGCCTGATATCCCGAAGACTGCTTTCAGGACTCGGTATGGTCATTACCAGTTCCTTGTTATGTCATTTGGGCTGACCAATACCCCGGCAGCTTTCATGCATTTGATGCACAGTGTGTTCAGGACATATCTTGACTCGTTCGTGATTGTTTTTATTGATGATATTCTGGTGTATTCCAGAAGTTGGGAAGATCATGAGTAGCACCTGAGGACCATGCTTCTGACCTTGAGGGAGAAGAAGTTATATGCAAAGTTCTTGAAATGTGAGTTTTGGCTGAGTTCGGTGGCATTCTTAGGACATGTGATTTCTAGTGAGGGTATTCGGGTGGATCCGAGGAAGGTAGAGGCCGTGCAGAGTTGGCCCAGGCCGTCCTCAGCTACAGAGATTCGCAGTTTCCTTGGTGGGTTACTATCGTTATTTCGTGGAGGGATTTTCATCGATTGCTGCCCCTATGACTAGATTGACCCAGAAGGGTGCCCCATTTCAGTGGACAAAGAAGTGTGAGGCGAGCTTTCAGAAGCTCAAGACAACTTTGACTACAGCCCCTATCTTGATGTTGCCTACTGGTTCGGGGTCTTATACTGTCTATTATGACGCCTCGAGGGTTGGCCTTGGAGTGGTGTTGATGCAGGACGGTAGGGTGATTGCCTATGCATCCAGACACTTGAAGATACATGAAAAGAATTACCCTGTCCACGATCTTGAGCTAGCTGCTATTGTTCATGCCTTGAAGATCTGGAGTCACTATTTGTATAGGGTGCCTTGTGAGATCTATACTGACCATCGGAGTTTGCAATACTTACTCAAGAAGAAGGACCTGAATATGCGTCAGAGGAGGTGGTTAGAGTTGTTGAAGGATTATGATATCACTATCCTGTATCACCCGGGCAAGGCCAATGTGGTGGCAGATGCCTTGAGTCGCCGGGCAGAGAGTTTGGGTAGTTTGGCATATTTACCAGCTTCAGAAAGGCCGATGGAGATGGATGTTCAGGCCCTAGCTAGTCAGTTCGTGAGATTGGATCTCTCGAAGACCAGTCGGGTTCTAGCTTGTGTGGTTTCCCGGTCTTCCTTATTTGACCGTATCAGGGAGCGACAGTATGATGACCCTCATTTGTTTATCCTTCAGGACAGGGTCCAATGTGGTGATGCCAGAGATATGACCATCGAGGATGATGGGGTATTAAGGATACAGGGCCAGATTTGTGTGCCCAATATTGATGGTCTTCGAGATTTGATTCTAGCAGAGGCCCTTAGTTTGCGGTACTCCATCCATCCGGGTGCCGCAAAGATGTATCAGGACTTGAGGCGACACTATTGGTGGAGGCAGATGAAGAAGGATACAGTTGGTTATATGTCTAAATGCCTCAACTGCCAGCAGGTGAAGTATGAGCATCGGCGTCTGGGTGGGTTGCTTCAGCAGATAGAGATTCTGGAGTGGAAGTGGGAGCGTATCACCATGGAATTAGTATTTGGACTCACATGGACCTTGAAGAAGTTTGATTCAATTTGGGTCATTATGAATCGGCTGACCAAGTCTGCTCATTTCATTCCTATGTGTACCACTTATTCATCGGAGCGGTTGGCGGAGATTTATATCAGGGAGATCGTTCGTTTGCATGATATTCCAGTTTCTATCATTTCAGATAGAGGTACCAAATTTACATCACGGCTCTGGAGAGCCGTGCAGCAGGAGTTAGGTACTCGGGTGGAGTTGAGCACAACATTTTACCCCTAGACGGATGGACAGTCCGAGCGCACTATCCAGATTCTTGAGGATATGCTCCGTACGTGTGCGATTGAGATTGGAAGGTCTTGGGATCATTTCTTGCCATTGGCGGAGTTTGCTAATAACAACAGTTATCAGTCCAGCATTTAGATGGCGTCGTATGAGGCTTTATATGGTAGGAGGTGTAGATCTCCGGTGGGTTAGTTTGAGCCGGGTGAGGCCAGGCTATTGGGCACAGAGATGGTTCAGGATGCGTCGGAGAAGGTTAAGGTGATTCAGGATAGACTCCATACAGCCCAGTCCAGACAGAAGAGTTACGCGGACAGGAAGGTTCATGATGTTTCATACATGGTTGGTCAGCGGGTTCTGCTTTGGGTCTCGCCTATGAAAGGCGTCACGAGGTTTGGGAAGAAAGGAAAGCTGAGTCCAAGGTTTATTGGCCCTTTTGAGATCTTGAGGCGAGTTGGGGAGGTTTCTTATGATCTTGCCCTACCTCCTAGCCTAGCCGGAGTTTATCTAGTATTTCATGTTTCGATGCTCCGGAGATATCACGGTGATCTGTCGCACGTGTTAGATTTCAGTTCAGCCCAATTGGACAAGGATCTATCCTATGTTGAGGAGCCAGTGGCTATTTTGGATAGGCAGATTAGAAAGTTGAGGTCAAAGAACATAGCTTCAGTGAAGGTTCAGTGGCGGGGTTAGCCGGCCGAGGAGGCGACTTGGGAGACCGAGCAGGATATGCGCAGCCAGTACCCTCATCTTTTCACTACTTCAGGTATGTTCTCTATGGTTGTTCGAGGACGAATGAATGTTTAAGTGTCGGAGGATGTAACGACCCGACTGATCGTTTTTGGAATTTATGCCCCGATCCCCTATTAACTGCTTTCCTTGATTTCATTTCTGCTATTTTGGTTTGCCGGGACGTTTGGTGTTAGGATTCGGAGTGTTTTGGGACACTTAGTCCCTAAATGAGAGCTTACGTGTTGAAAAATAGTCCGTAGTCAGAACAGTGTGAAGACGACCTCGGAATGGAAATCCGATGGTTTTGTTAGCTCTATTAGGTGATTTCGGGATTGGGAGCGTGTTCGGAATGTATTTTGGAAGTTCGTAGCTCATTTAGGCTTGAAATACCGAAGTTTGAATTTTTGAAGTTTTCGGTCCGATAGTGAGTTTTTGATCCGAGTGTCGGATTAGAATTCTGGAAGTTGTAGTAGCTCCGTCATGTCATTTGGGATGTATGCGCAGAATTTCAGGTCATTCGGACGTGTTTTGGTTAGGTTTTTTATCGAAAGAGTGTTTTGTTGAAATTTGAAGTTCTTAGGCTTGAATCTTTGATTAATTTGTGTTTCCGGCATTGTTTTAGGTGGTTTAAGGATTGGTACAAGTTTGAATAAGATATTAGGTGGTATTGGTATTTTTGGTTGAGGTCCCAGGGGCCTCGGGATAATTTCGGGTGGTTAACGGAGGAATTTTGAAGCTATTGCAGCAGCTGATGTTTCTCTTTTGGTATTTCCGCATCTGTGGCTTGGGAACCGTAGATGCGGCACCGTAGAAGCGGCTTGTTCGCTCTTTCCTCAGAAGCCACAGAAACGGTGCCATTTTCGCAAAAGCGGAGCCGCAGAAGCGGCCCAGCTATCGCATATGCAGTCCTGTCCCCTTTAGTGAAAACCGCAGAAGCGGTTGATTTTCCGCATAAGCGGGACCACAGAAGTGGTCCCTTTTCCGCAGAAGCAGAAATGACTGTGCAGAAATAGAAATTTCGAAGGTTATTCAAAAGTTGGAAAAATCAATTGAGAGCTCGGTTAAAGGTGATTTTGAGTGGGTTTTGAAGAGAAGATCATTAGGTAATGTTTCCTTGATCTCTTTTTGTTATTTTTCACCATTATATAGTTAAATACATCATTGGAATTCGAATTTAGGATCAAAAATTGGATAAATTGGGTAAAACTTCATTGGCTAAACTATTGAGTTTTGAGTGGGCATTTGACCTCCAATTTGGGAGATTTTTATATGGTTAGACTCGTGAGAGTACGAGGAATCTAGAAATGTGAAAATTATTCGATTCCGAGGCGTTGACTTGAGGGGCATTTTGGTCATTTTACCTATTTTGTGCCCTAGCTTTAAATAGTGGAATAAGTTGTTTGCAATATTATTTATGACATGTAATTGAATTGAATATATTTGGGCCATTTGGAGTCAGATACTCGTGGCAAAGGCGTGGTTCCTACTTGATTATTGAGCCGGTTCGAGGTAAGTGGCTTGTCTAACCTTGTGTGGGAGACCTTTCCCCTTAGGATTGTTACTTGATATTTGAGTGCCTTGTACGTGAGGTGACGAGCGTGTACTTGAGCCGATTGATGAAATCACGGTTTTTACTTAAGCTATGGAAATTTAGTTCTTATTCTTATTTGCTTTATTCTATTTGAAATTATGACTTGTGCTACATTAGGAAAAGCATGCTTAGCTGATTTGACTGTCTAATTGCTTAAGTTGTTTTGACTGCACTACGTGGAGCATGTTAGGCTAGTTCTATCTGTTGTTTGTCTTTCGTACTTCATTCCTTGGTTTGTTTCTGGCTGTGGTTGCACATTTACATTGGGACTATGGATGTGGGATTCCGATAGCTCCCCCCCCCTGCCTGTTTACTTTGGGACTACAGGTTCGATTCCTGGTGGATCCCCCTGCACTTTTACTTTGGAACTATGGGACGGTATCTTGGGAGATCCCCCTGCACATTGATGGTTAGACTATGGGACGGTATCCCGGGAGATCCTTCGATTGGTACATGAGTTGGACTACGGGACGGTATCCCGGGAGATCCACTAAACAGTTGAGGAAAGGACTACAGGACGGTATCCTGGGAGACCCTTATTGGTATCTTTGACATTGAGCTGTGTTTACTTTGTCTTTGTAGTTGTTATTGCCTCGTTGACCTGCTTATTTCGCTGCTGTATTTATTATTTCTGTCAGATTATTATACTGTTACTTATTGTATTATTATATTTTGTCTCAGTAGGGCCCTGACCTTCCTCGTCACTACCCAACCGAGGTTAGGCTTGGCACTTACTGAGTACCACTGTGGTGTACGCACGCCCTTCCTGCGCATGTTTTTCATGTGCAGATTATCCAGCTACCTCTACTCAGGCGCACCACCCTTGAGGCGAGGAGATACATGGATACTTCGAGGTATACCTTCCGCGTCCACAGACCGACGAGTCTCCCTCTTACTCTATCTTTAGTACTTAGTTTTCTTTCTTCCGGTTGTTAGATATACTAGAGTTTGGAGCCTTTACTATACACTTCTATAGCCTGTGTTGCCCGTGAGTTTCTGGGTTTTCGGGAATTGTTTTAGACATGTGATATTGAGTTGTACATGCCGAGCTGTATTCAGTACAGTTTCCTTTTAGATATTTAATTTGGTTTTCTCTATTTTTCTGCAAATTAATATATTTTCGCAATATTTGGCTTACCTGGTCGTGGGGACTAGGTGCCGTAATGACATGTTCACGGTTGGTGAACTAGAGTCGTGACATTCATGTTCTTTCTTTATGTATGTTTTATGCTCATGTGTTTTATTCTTATTATGCATGAGTTTGCTCTCTTGTTTCTTTTCTATCATGCAAGACTCTTCTATCTTTGGCTGTTAATCATATGCTCGCATATTAATTTGTGTTGTTTTCCTCACTCTTTGCTATATGTGTTTATGGTTGAATCCTGGATTTTGGTTGCTTCACTGAGTTTTTGTTTGTGTTCCTGCTAAGCATATTTTTCTCTACTGTTGTTAAAAAACGTGTATCATCCCTTTCTTCTGAACTTGTTTTAACTCCGAGCTTTCTCAAACATGGTCTCATGACCTTGAATCAGTGTTCTTTTGTTGTGTATGTTTGTCTCTCATAAGTCTTTGAAAGAGATTTCTAAGCCTCTTTTCAATGACCTATTTGCTCATCGTCTGTTATCTGACTCTATTCGAAACCCTAGGTTTTGGGGTTTCTTTGACAAGTGGTACTAGGGTTCCACTTTGGGACCCTAGGCTTTCAGACTCACTGTGACACTGTAATTAAACTTGAATCTCTTTTTTCTTGCGAATCTGAGACTTTCAGTGTTAAACTCTTTTGCTAAATAACCTAACGATTCTTTTGTTTGATCTGTGTGCTTTATATATGAGAAATTTCTCTTTCAAAAGATTTCACCAACAAAGCGATTGATTCTGAAATCCCCTTAATAAGGCTGGTGAACTGTCACTGATTTTCCTTCGATTTAACCTCCTTTACCTTTCTTGACTTGGTTCGTTCAATTGAACTTGCAATTTTGGTTTCATGGCTGTTTAATTGATTCCCTTACCATATTTGGCATAAACCGTGTACCATTGACTGTTTTCCTTAAATAACTTCTATGGATTTACCCCTTTTGTGTTACTTTGAAAGGTTTAATTAGAAATTCCTTTCCTTAACTAATTTCTACCCGTTGGAATCAGAATCCCTTAACCAAAGGGAGACTGATTTCAATAATTTCTTTACCTTTTGTTGCTGGTTTTCTTTGCACTATAAAAGGGATTGCACTTCTGCACTTTAGGAGACGGGAATTTACATCTACACTTTCAATTCAATACTTTCACATCCACACTTCGAGTTCAATACCTTAGAACTTCAACGCACATCTTACTATTTCACCTTCACTACTAGTCTTCCAATTCAGTACTTGCACACTTGCAATACTGTTTTGAATTCAGCACTCTGCTTTGCTTGAGATCTTTCGGAATCACTTTGTTTGCAACTTGGCTCTCTCAAGACTACTGTTTTCTTACTTGTTTTCCTTTGAAACTGGTATGTTTTTCATTTAGTTTTCTGCCTCATCCCTATGTGTTTACTTTACAGTCTCAGCATTCTTGTTTGCTTTACTGCTCATGTTCAATGATCTATGCTAATTATGTTCTTCCTTGTATCTGTTTCTATTGTGAATCCCCAACCATATCCCCTTCAATATGTTTGAGTTAAGGTTATTGTCCTGGCAGTATCCTAATTACTGCCCAGGCCATAACCTGATCCACAATGGATCCTAACTCCTAATGTTTGGCTAACAGGCTGTCAGGGGTGTACCAGCATTCCCAATTGCTGGGCATGACCACCAGCCTGCCATGGCTCTCCCTGATTCCCCTTCTATGCACTTACACTTATTCTTAGACTCTTAAGTTCTGCCCCTCCCCCTCTTATGAGCCTTGCTATGGGACCTTGAGTTCCCTTTGAACTTGGACATCTGAGGGCTGGTATTTCCACTGTATTTTGATCTTAATTTTGCAATGCTTTAGGGCGTAAGCACTGCCTGGAGCCCTTTGAGACTCTTGGGAACTTTGACACGTCCTAAATATGAGAAAGGCTTTTGGAAATCTAATCCTGGAAGTTGGTTTGAGTATGAATTAGGTTGTTTGGATGTAGCTGGAACTTCCGATGTAATTTTTACTTTTTTTCTGATTCATTTGGGTCTTTAATAATTTGTAATAACGATTGGCAACGGCTAGTGGAAATGGATGGGGATGAATGCATGCAAAGTGTAGAAAACTTGCCTATTGGTTATTTATAATTTCTGCATTTTGCATTTTAGAACTCATGCCAATAAGTTTTCTGCATTTCTGCATTTTAGAACTCATGCTTGTAATTCCGCACTTCTGTATCTTAGAAATTATGCCTATAAGTTCTGCATATAGAAATCCTGATCTTAGGTTTCTGCACTTCTGCGTATACATGTTATTAGGCAAACAGTTATAGGTTTAATAATAATCAACTTCATTTTAGATACCATGCCTATAGGACTCTTGCATTTATGTAATTTTTTTAAACCAATGACGCTTAGAAATCATGCCTATTGGAGTAAATCAATGGAATCATCTTCGTCTATTTCATCTATGGATCTAAAATCAGTCATAAGATCGTTTAAAGTTTGTAGATCCTTTTGTTTATAAAACCAGCAACCTTTTCCTTAAAATCAATACACTCTGTTAGATGTCATGCCTATAGGTCTCACTTAGGCAAACTATTAGGTAATTAATTACGTCCATTTTGATAAAACTACATCCAGACAAGGCTAATTCGGACTCCTCATCTAATAAATATATGATGAATCATGCTATCCTACGCTTTATTTAATTCAGACCAAACCAGTATTTGAAGTCATGCTATATTTGCTCTATAAGTGAGGAGGCTTGTTTGAGCCTTAATTGCTATTTGTTTTCCCCCTAACTGTTTATGTGTTTTTGCTTGTTGCCTAGACTTTTACCCTTTTTAAAACTCTGAAATGCCCCAACTCCCTCACCTTTAGGATTAGTAGTCTCAAATGCCTCCGGGACTGATAATATTGGGACGGGTAATAGCATGCAATAAGTAACGATATTGTTCCGTGCTTTAATACCTTAACGGGGGTGGGAAGGGTAGATATAGATATGATGACCGATGTGATAATACCTCATGTAGCCCCACTTTTGAGGAGTGATTACTGGGTATTGCATTGACATTATCCATATTAATCATAAACCTAGGACCCCCCCTCCATTTTACTTGCTTTCGTCTACTTCTTTAGAATTGTTTAAATCTTTTCATAAATTTCTGCCCTCTTTACTTTTCCTCAAGTTTCAACTTATTTGCGATGTTGTATGCGAATCCCTCCTATTTGAGCCCTTAATTGCTTACTTGATTATGTGAAGTCACAATTATAACATGGCCAAGAACCACACTAGTGGATCTTAAGGGGTGCCTAACACCTTCCCCTCGAAATAATTTCTAGCCCTTACCCAAACTCTGGTTCTTCAAACTCAAACCCTTTTTAGTGTCCTAATGCACTTAATCATTAGGTGGCGACTCTTCAAACTCCAAAACCCAATTCCCAAAAGGGAACGAGTTGTCCTCCCAAATGTCATAAACCTGATTTCGCCTTTAGAAAGAAGGGGCGCGACAACATGGCGACTCTGCTGGGGATTTATTTAGGCTTTTGCCATTTCATGTTATTTGTGACTTTATTGCCTTTACTTAATGTCTTTATCTCTTCTTCTATGAAACTTACTTGGCTCTTCGTATCTTTTTGTTTAACGCTTTCCTTTACCGCTTCCCTTCAATACTGTTGTAATTATGAGCAGTTATTGTAATCATTACTTCATGAATATGCAAATACATGACAACTTGTTTCATTCTTGTAATTGCATCCTCAACATCATATTCCACTCGTGCCAAATCAAATACCATAGCAACGCTTGTAATGAGTGGTTGCACCCTTCCGATATTATCACCCCCTAAATTTGGCAAAGGCGTATTTGCGGTAAAATCAGTCGATCAGCGGTGCAGTCGACGGTTCCGTGCCTTTCCCTCTTGAGTTTTCTACTCAAGAGTACCGGTCAAATACCCCATAGAAACCTTACTCTATTTAGTTGTGCATGCATCACTGTCAAACCTAGCTGAGTTGGTTATGTTGTCCGCAAAATGACTCTTTAAGATAGCCTTGTCCAAAGTCCACCGGGTTTCCTTGAAACCCAAACGAACATTACCATGTCTGTGCATTTATTCGGAGAACCAAATGCTGCCTATGCCAATTATTGATATTTAAATAGTCGATTCCGGCGGGGGTAAGGGTCTAACACTGTGTTTTGCTGAAAATGAGGCACGAAGTCCCCAGATTCGGCATAGTAACCAACATCCACCCAAGGTTGCTAAGCTGGTGGGAAGACCTTCACTCCAGTGATCAGACCCTCGTCTGCAAATATTTGGGGAATTTGCCTTCTCTTTTGGAAATCCAACCCGACAACAAAATCATAGAGGCTGCAATTTTATTTTGGGATGCCGATAGATCTGTGTTCCACTTTGGGGACCTTGAAATGACACCTTTGCTCGAGGAAATATGAGGATTAGCTGGTATTCCATGGGAGACTCCGGGTTTACTTATGCCGGAAAATCGCAAGTGTAGGGGATTTCTCAAAATGATGGGACTAAAGAAGAACACATACTTGGCCTGCTTGAAGGATTCCTACATTCCTTTCGACTATCTGTACGAAAGGTACGACCATAGCAAGTCCTACTGCACTTACGCAGATGAATTCGCCCTCACCTCATTAGGGCATATCCACAGAAGAGTCATCGTTTTATGTTCTGCTTTTTGGGGATGATAATATTTCCTATGAAGAAGGCTAGGATCCATACCAGACTGGACATGGTCACCAAGAACTTAATGGAGGGAATTGGCGGGCAGCCTTTTAGCATAGTACCTATGATCGTTGCTGAGATATATCGAGCCCTAGAAAAATGTGGACAAGGGGCCAAACACTTTGAGGGTTGTAACTTACTGCTCCAATTCTAGCTCATGGATCACCTCCAAAAGGGTGAATATCGGCAAGAGATTCTACGGAGAGACTGGGATGATCATATCGCCTTCCATCAGCCCAGGTGAATGAACTATATGCCTAACATGTTTGCCTAACCAGAAGATACTAAAGGGTCGGTAGAGTTGTTCGAAAATCTGAAAGAGGACCAAGTGCAATGGGTGTTCGGATGGTTCCCTACTGAAGAGTTCATTGTCCGATCTCGGGATGCACCGTTTCTTATACTCATTGGTCTGAGAGGAACTTATCCTTATATCCCTCTCTGAGTCATGAGGCAGGCCGGAAGAAGGCAGGTTATACCAAATGTTAACAAAATGAGTCATTTCAAGGCCGACTTTCAAGACGACGATAGTCCATACAAGTGTCAAGCTCAACACATGTGGCATTGCAAAATCATCCTGGGAAAGGATTCCATAGAACCAAACAGGTACCATGCGGGTTATACTCCATACTATCCAAGTTGAATGGAAGACGATCAGAGTGGGTTAGGACAACCCGGGCTTGTTCGAGGTCACAGGGTCATCGACGAAAAGGCTAAAGTACAGGTTAAGTACAATCAATTGCGCAAGAGGATTTGGGAATGTGAAAGTGAGCACCAGGAAATTCAAGAAGCCCATCAAAAGCTGATTGAGGAATGAAAAGATATGGCTGTCAGCGCCAACAAGCGATTGGGGTATTTGGAGCAGGGTTTAGTGGATCTAGAAAGGAAGTTCATCCAGAGGATTAAAAACAGCCAGAACGGTGAAGGAAACGAAGGAGGACACTTGGCTGGAGCATATTTGCTGTTGGGACTACGTGAGCTGGTGAAGCTGTTCGATGGAGCTAAAAATGCTGAGTCTGGGGAAGGTCCTTCTGGGACCAAGTAGTTAGGAGTCTTTTCTTTGCTTTAAATATAATAAGGCCAATGGCCATTAGTGATATTTTTATTTTCTGCAATTTTAGTGTCGTTTCGGGATTCGTCTTATTTTTTCAATAAAATAAGGCATTTAGCATTATAAGTTATCCAAATCAACTTGTCGCTAGGCCTACCTCGGGCTCAACGAGGCTCCCCAAATTAGGATACGATTATATTCTTGCACTATGTGTTTAAATATTGCAATGTTTTCCTCCTCATGTTCCTCACTAACTTGTTACCTTGTTTTGTTTTTACTTTTGTTTTATTCCCCTCCCCAAAGGATAGTTCATGCACTCTGGCATCATCATCTTACTCCACAAGATCTAAGGGTCTTCCTCCTCCGAGTCCTATCAGAAACAAGAACAAGGGAAAATGGAAGATTTGAGCAACATCAGAAAGGAGAATTCAGTTGAAAGGGTAGAGGTTCCTCAGGGTATTCAGGCTTCCAAGGAAAGTGCCTCCCAGCTCGAATAGAAGTTATTGAAATCTCAGGAAGAACTGGACCAAGTTCGGAACTTGGCAGACCTATCATTTTCCCTCACTACCCCAGATGTCAACTTCCCCAACGCTCAAAATCCCACACCACCACAAAACATCCCGAAACCACAAAACCAACCCGCTCCCCATCACCACTGTAACACCTGCCACACTTCAAGCATCACCCCACTGCTCATCCCTGAACCACTAAACTCTACAAATGATCATCACCACAACACCCCCATCTATGTGGAAACCATACCACATCCCATTCATCCCGCCTCGAGCACACCTGAGTCTGATGACAAAGACTCTCTTATCAAGAATCTGGTCGTAGAACTCAAGAAGCTGACTAGCCGAGTTCAGGGTGTTGAAGGAAGCAAGGGGATCGAGGGACTGAATTACGTAGACCTTTGCATTCAACCAGATGTCGAACTACCCGAGGGGTACAAACCTCCCAAGTTCGAGATGTTCGATAGCACCAGGGATCCCAGAGTTTATTTAAGGACATACTGCGACAAACTGGTCAGAGTAGGAAAGGATGAAAAGGTTAGTATGAAGATCTTTATGAGGAGTCTGAAAGGGGATGCTCTATCTTGGTACATTAGCCATGACCCGAAGAAGTGGTCAAATTGGGTAAGAATAGCGTCTGATTTCATGGACAGGTTCAGATTCAACTCGAAGAATGCAACAGATGTGTTCTACATCCAGAACTTGAAAAAGAAACCCACAGAGGCATTTCGTGAGTATGCTACTCGTTGGAGATCAGATGCCGCTAAGGTCAGGCAGACTTTAGAGGAAGAACAAATGAACAGGTTTTTCGTCCGGGCCCATGACCCACAGTACTATGAAGGTTGATGTTAATTGAAGGCCAGAAATTTTCCGACATCATCAAGCTTGGGGAGAGGATCGAGGAAGGTATCAAAAGTGGTATGGTAACTAACTTTGAAGCATTACAGTCTACCAACAAGGCTCTACAGTCTGGTGGCACATCCAAGAAAAGGGATGTAGGTGCCGTGATGGTTGCATAGAGAACAAAATCCCAAATAAAATACCAAACCTACCCAATACCCCCTCCTACATATCAACCTAACTCAAATTATCGAGCACCTTTGCCCTATTACCAAGCTCCACCACCTACTTACCAATCATCTCCACCTCCCGCATATCATCCTACTTCACCCAAATACTCCCAATCCGCACATATCTACCAAGCCTACAACACCCAACAAGCTCACTATCAATCACCTCGCCAAAACTTCCCTAGACCCCGACCAAACTTCGACTACAGACCTCTCAAACAATACACAGCCATTGCCGAACCTATCGACCAACTGTATGAAAGGCTCAAAGATGCTGGTTACGTCACCCTTATTCCTGCCAGAACTCCATAAAATCCTTCCTAATGGATCAACCCGAACAAAACCTGTGCATACTATTCCGGCATGAAGGGGCATATCATTGACGAGTGCCGCTCTCTGAAGGATAAGATCCAAAATTTGATTGACAACAAGATCATCGTGGCAAAGGATCCTGCTCCTAATGTTCATAACAACCTCTGCTTGACCCCAAAGGCGGAGGCATTCACATGATTGAGATAGAAGATGATTGGGACCCCAAAGGATCAATCGGATTGATCGCTGAAGGTGACAAGCCAAAGAAACCAACAGTCACACTTAATCCAATTGTAGTCCAGATCCAGCCTTCTGAAGACACTGAAGTGAATATGTCCATACCACTTTATCTTGAAACACCATCTTCTGCAAAGATGCCAGGACCAATTGAGGTCGAGTTTGGGTCCCCAAAGGCACGTGCGCCATTTGAAGTTACTGTGTTACCTCCCAAAGCAAGGGTACTCATTCCTGTGGTAATGTCAGCCATGGCACCATTCTATACGAAGGCCATCCCTTGGGACTACACAGCCGAGGCAAGGAGAAAAGGAAAAGCCAAAACCGGAGAAGCAGTTGCGGCGCAGGGTATGACAAGAACCGGCAGGGTTTATACTCTGGAACATTTAGATGAATCAAGTAAGCAGGCCCCTGCATGGCCTATTGAAACTGGACCCAAGGATCTCTGGAGGAAGATACAAGCAAAGGAGTACTCGATCATTAATCAACTGAATAAAACACCAGCATAGATCTCCATCCTAGCTTTGTTGCAAAGCTCCGATGCACATAAGAATGCCTTGATGAAGATACTGAGTGAGGCATATGTACCCAGCAACATAACTGGAGGAGAAACGGCAAACATGGTAGGGCAAGTATTGGAGAGTCATAAAATCACTTTCCACGAAGATGAACTGCCGCCGGAAGGGCTAAGCCACAACAAAGCATTGCACATCACTGTACAGTGCGAGGATTATTTCATCACCAATATTCTAATTGACGGAGGGTCCAGACTCAATATTTGCCCATTGGTAACTCTCAGAACATTGGGAAAGAGCCTGCATGAGATCAAGGATGGAGCCATCAATGTCAAAGCTTTCGATGGATCCAAAAGGTCCATTATTGGGGAAATACGTTTGTGTCTGTAAATGGGTCCAACTTGGTTCGACGTTGATTTTCAAGTAATAGACATCTCGGCGTCTTACAACTTGCTATTGGGACGGCCATGGATTCATGCTGTTGGAGCTGTAGCATCAACCCTGCATCAGGCAGTGAAGTTTGAGTGAAATTACCAAGAGGTGATTATTCATGGCGACAGTAGCAATCCCATATACAGCCGCCAGACTATCCCAGCAATCGGAGGAAGAAAGAAGCTATGCGGAGAAACCTACCATCACATCGAGCGAGTCAACACCGTGGACAAAGATAAATGGTGGGATAACAAAATTGAAAGTATAGTGAATTGGTATGGATACGAACCTGGCAAGGGACTCGGCAAGAACCTCCAGGGAATTGCCAAACGTATCAAGCTGAAGAAACATGGTACCACTTTTGGTTTGGGATATGAATACACTTGGGAAGAGTTCAACCACTGGTCGCCACCATGGCAAAGTCTCTGCTACCTGCTGGAGCATCTAATACCTCACCTGGAGCAGACTTTCCAGCCAGCTGATGTCATATATGGGTTGGAAGAAGAGGAAGAACTAGCAGCAATGAGGAATTTGTTTTTGGAAGATGATAATATGGACTGTTGTGTCATTTTCGAGGAGGAGGGGGAGGAAGGCCCTTCCATACAAACTGTACGCCGAGGAGCACACCTCAACAATTGGTCCATCAGAACCACCAGGGCCCGAAAAGCTTAGGGGTAGCAAGGCTGAATAAAGCACCATACATTTTCTTTACTTTTTCACTAGTTGACTTTCTTTTCACATTTTTAATTTCGAAATAAGAGCTCCAATGTTCAAAACAATTATGAAATTTATCAAAGCATTTCAGTTTCTTATAAATCTTGCTCTTATTACCTTTTATCATTTACTTTATTTACACAACATTACTATTACTTATTTTGATGAACCGAAGATTGTGACTTGTAACGAGACAACGTAACAAACAGATATAGACTCAGAAGAAGATGATATACCAGAAGAGGTTGTTAAAGAGGTTAAGGATTTTGAGAATAGACCTAAGCCCAATCTAGATGAGACTGAGGTTGTTAACTTGGGAGATACAGAAAATGTCAAAGAAACGTGCATCAGTGTTCATCTGTCACCATCAGAAAAGAAAGAGTACACGAAATTTCTAAGGGAATATGAGGATATATTCACTTGGTCGTACGATATGACTGGTCTCAGTACATTTATTGTAGCTCACAAACTGCCAACCGATCATGCATGTCCCCCAGTAAAGTAGAAGCTCAGCAAGTTCAAACCTGACATGATTTTGAAAATCAAGGAAGAAGTCACTAAGCAAGTCAAAGCCAAGATTCTTTGGGTAGTAGAGTATCCAACATGGTTAGCCAATATTGTGCCAATATCGAAGAAGGACGGGAAGGTTAGAATCTGTGTCGACTACCGAGATCTCAACTGGGCCAGTCCGAAAGACGACTTCCCCTTGCCAAACATACACATTCTAATTGACAACTGCACCAAGAATGAACTGAAGTCATTCGTCGATTGTTTTGCTGGGTATCATCAGATATGGATGGATGAGGAAGACGCAAAGAAAAATACTTTCGTTACACTGTGGGGGATGTATTGTTACAAGATGATGTCATTTGGGTTCAATAATGCTGGGGCCACCTATATGAGGGCTATGACTACTATATTCCATGACATGATACACAAAGAGATCGAGGTCTATCTAGACGACTTCATTATCAAGTCCAAGAAAGCCACTGACCACATGAAAGATTTGAGGAAATTCTTTAACAGACTAAGAAGGTACAACTTGAAACTGAATCCCGCCAAATGTGCATTCGGGGTTCCTGTCGAAAAACTACTTGGTTTCATTGTAAGTCACCGAGGGATAAAGCTGGATCCCTCAAAGATCAAAGCCATTCAAGAGTTTCCACTGCTGAGGAACAAGAAGGACGTGATAAGTTTCCTGGGGAGACTCAACTACATCAGACGGTTCATAGCTCAGTCCACTATCATTTGTGAGCCGATCTTTTAGATGTTGAAGAAAGACACCACTACCAAATGGACTGATGACTGTCAGAAAGCCTTCGACAGAATCAAGAAATACCTATCAACACCGCCAATTTTGGTTTTGCCCGAACCAGGTAGACCTCTATTTCTCTACCTTGCGATATTAGATGGATCATTCGGTTGTGTTCTAGGACAACATGATGAAACAGGGAGAAAGGAGAAGGCCATCTACTATCTCTGCAAGAAGTTCATCCCGTACGAGGCCCGGTATTCTCTATTAGAGCGCACCTATTGTGCTTTGACTTGGGTAGCTCAGAAGTTGAGGCATTATTTATGTGCCTATACCACTTATCTCATATGAAGGATGGATCCGCTAAAGTATATCTTTCAGAAGCTCATGCCCACTGGCAAGCTAGCCAAGTGGCAAATCCTGCTGAGTGAATTCGACATTGTTTACGTGACTTAGAAGGTAGTCAAAGGACAAGCACTGGCAGATCATCTTGTTGAAAATCCCGTGGATGGAGAATACGAGCATCTAAAGACTTATTTTCCTGATAAAGAGGTATCTTTCATAGGAGAAGACATTGTAGAGTCCTATGACGGTTGGAGACTATTTTTCGATGGAGCAGCAAACTTCAAAGGAGTTGGCATAGGAGTAGTCCTAGTATCAGAAACCGGTCAGCATTATCCGGTGTCTGCGAAGCTCAGATTCCCATGCACCAACAACATGGCCGAATACGAAGCATGCATCTTAGGGCTCAAGCTGGCCATTGACATGAACATTCAAGAATTGCTAGTGAGGAGAGGTTTGGACCTGCTTATACATCAGGTCCGAGAAGAATGGGCAACCAAAAATTCCAAGATACTCCCTTATCTGCATCTTGTACATGAGTTGAGGAAGAGATTCACAAAGACAGAGTTTCAGCATGTCCCCAGAGTTCAGAATGAGTTTGTCGATGCATTGGCTACACTATCATCTATAATTCAGCATCCAGATAAGAATTTCATTGATCCTATCCCGGTAAAGATTTATAATCAACCAGCTTACTATGCTCATGTCGAGGAAGAAGCGGATGGGAAACCCTGGTTTCACGATATCAAGGAATATTTGGCAACAAGGGAATATCCAGAACTTGCAAACGCTACTCAGAAGCGTACACTTCGAAGGTTATCCAACAATTTCTTTCACAGTGGAGGAATCCTGTATAGAAGGACTCCAGATTTGGGGTTGTTAAGGTGTGTCGAAGCTAAGGAAGCATCCAGGCTATTAGAGGAAATTCATGCAGAGACTTGCGGCCCATATATGAACGGTTTTGTCTTAGCCAAAAAAATACTCCGAGCTGGTTATTTTTGGATGACTATGGAAACGGACTGCATCCAGTATGTCCGAAAGTGCCACCGCTGTCAGGTACATGCAGACGTGATAAAGGTGCCTCTTAATGAGCTTAATGCAACAAGTTCGCCATGGTTGTTCGCCGCTTGGGGAATGGATGTTATCGGACCTATCGAGCCTGCCGCATCAAACGGACACAGGTTCATTCTAGTGGCAATTGATTATTTCCCCAAATGGGTTGAAGCAGCATTATACAAGACAGTGACTAAGAAAGTCATGGCAGACTTTGTCCGCGACCGTATCGTTTGTTGGTTCGGCATTCCAGAGTCAATCATTACTGATAATGGTTCTAATCTCAATAGTGACCTGATGAAAGCAATGTGTGAAACATTCAAGATCAAACACAAGAATTCTACATCCTAGAGACCTCAGATGAATGGAGCTGTAGAAGCGGCCAACAAGAATATCAAAAAGATACTCAGGAAAATGATAGAAAAACATAAGCAATGGCATGAGAAGTTATCATTTGCTTTATTAGGATACCGTACCACAGTTCGCACATCAACTGGGGCAACGCCCTATATGTTGGTTTATGGTACAGAGGCAGTCATTCCCGCCAAAATAGAAATTCCCTCTCTGAAGATCATACAGGAAGCAGAACTCAACGATGCAGAATGGGTAAAACGTCACTATGAGCAGTTAGCTCTTATAGATGGAAAAAGAATGAATGTGATTTGCCACGGTCAACTTTATTACAAAATGTCCATAGCCTTAAACAAAAGAATCAATCCAAGACAGTTTACACCAGGGCAGCAGGTGTTGAAGAAAATATTCCCGCATCAAGATGAAGCCAAAGGGAAATTCTCTCCCAACTAGCAAGGTCTGTACATGGTTCATCAGGTTCTAACTGGAGGAGCCCTTATACTTGCGAAAATGGATGAAGAAGTTTGGCCAAAGCCAATAAATTCATATGCATTCAAGCGATACTATGTGTAACCATTTATGATTTCCTTATGTAATTTGAACTACACCTGACCTGATTCTCGTTTAAGAGGGGACACATAGGTAGCCCTATGGGTTCGGTCATAATTCAATAAAATTTTCACTTCCCCCGACATTGGAAACTGGGGCAAAATTTTGAGGAGGACCCTCAAAATTTCGAAGTGATTTTCAGCCATTCATCATATGCAACCGTCAGAAGTACCAGCCCAGTAAATCGGGGCAGAATTTTGAGGAGGAACCTCAAAATTCCGGAGCGAGAGAGGTTGCAATGTCTTGAACCGTGTCGCAGTCGTCGTTCATCTAAAGAAAACTATTTTTAATTATGTATTTACGTTATATTTTTTTACTAAATCATGCATGACTACTATAAAAATTGCTTTGTTTAGCGACACTACCCCAATGAAAACAAGAGCCGAACAACACAAGTGAAGTCCACAGGAAGACGAGCTAACCTTCCCCCCTTTACAAAACTCACAATTTTTCTTTGGATGCAGGCACCCAAGACATAAAATCATCAGATACGATTACATACTCATACTTTTTCAGGAATACAACTCTCAGAATCATCATATATTTAAAATTGCTATCCATACGCGAGATCCCCAACAGCCACAATACAACAATCAGCTATCAACTATCATCTATTAGCTAAGAGATTTCATTACTATTCGCCTTTATTTTTCTGCACCGCATAAGGCGACCTTTCTACCTTCTAATACTAAGGTCTGTCTCCATCTGCATTTCTTGCATTGCATAAGGCTACCTTTCTGCCTTCCGAGGTTAAGCTCTACCTCCATCTGCATTTCTCTACATTGCATAAGGCTACCTTTCTACCTTTCGAGGTTAAGCTCTACCTCCATCCTGCATTTCTCTGCATTGCATAAGGCTACCTTTCTGCCTTCCGAGGTTAAGCTCTACCTCCATCCTGCATTTCTCTGCATTGCATAAGGCTACCATTCTACATTCCGAGGTTAAGCTCTACCTCCATCTGCATAGCTAAAATATCGCCACCTTTATCTAAATCCTGCATCGGCTGAAATATCACCACTTTTATTTACGTATGCATGGCTAAAATATCGCCACATTCATCTAAATCCTGCATCGGCTGAAATACCACCACTTTTATTTACGTCTGCATGTTTGAAATATCGCCACCTTTATTTAAATCATGCATCAGCTGAAATATCGCCACTTTTATTTACATCTGCTGGCTGAAACATTGCCACTTGATTCCGTTTTGCATGACTAGAATATCGCCACTTTATCCATCGCGTCCGCTTTTTGAAAATCTCTATCAGCATATCCCGCCAATGGATCCTGAACTACATATGGCTTGATTCCTGTAATACCAAGGATATGTAGGAAGCTCAGGAGCTAGAGCTCAGTCAAAATTTCAAAATAGCATGTAAATGCATATATAAGCATGCCCAAGAGTTTTGGTATTTTTCCTAATTTTTGAAGATTTTTAAAATCAATTTTATTGTCTATTTTTTGTAGTGCAAAGTCCAATAATTGTTCCCAAGATTATCATTTTGGTGAATAATTTATTTCTATTTTCATATTTACACCAAAATATAATTAAGGTAATTTTTTGTATATTTTTATAAATTTATTTGGTATTTTAAAAGCTAAATTGCATATAATTGCAATTATAGCCTATTTTACGATTAACAGCATTTTACAATTATAAAATTATTTCCAGTATTTTTGGATTAATATTTATGGATTATTAATTAGTTCAGTGCTTTTAATTTGTTTTAAAAATCATTATTACTATTTTTATAAACTGAAAAGGGAAAAATTGGCTATTTAACATCTAACCTATTTCTATTTCAATTACAGCCTCATTTCCTTTCAATTTTAGCCTCAATTTGACCCCCAATTCCGCCCCAAATTAAAACCAATCCAATTCCAATTATAACCCAACCTACGACACAATTTAAAACCCACCCGGCTTCCCTTTAATCCAGGCCGTTGATCATTTTGATCAACTGCCGAGATTCCCCCTTTCCTTTTAATTACCATACCCTCTAAACCTAATTCATTCTATCAGAGACGCTGCCTTTGAACTCTCTTCATATCTCAAACCCTCTCTAGCCTCTCCGAAACCCTAATCTATTCCCATCTTATTCTACCACGATTCCACCGGAATCCATGGTGTTCCAGGACATTGATGACTTATTCTCACCCTCTCTGACCTTTAAACCTAAGCTGATTGAGATTCTAGAGCCCTACCTCAATGGATCTCTTTAGATCTTTCTCAGATCTGTAGATTTATGGCCTCTCCGGCTATTATTACGGCGTGTTCAAGCAATATGAGTCTCTTCGACTCAGGATCTGACTTTCCTCAAGACCTTTCTAATTCTAGGGTTTTCTTTGCAACTCTAAGCTATCTAAGGTTCTGCACTTGCTTATTTCTTTTATATTTGTGACATGCCTGAGCGTTATTCGACGTTTTAAAGGTTTTCCCCAAATTTCCTTTTCAAAATCGTTCAAATTTGATTTTTAGGGTTTCTAAAAAGGTTTCTTCAAATATTTTTCTGATTCTTCATGTTCTTTCTTTATGTATGTTTTATACTCGTATGTTTTCTTCTTATTACGCATGAGTTTGCTCTCTTATTTCTTTTCTATCATGCAAGACTCTTTTATCTTTGGCTGTTAATCTTATGCTCGCATATTAATTTGTGTTATTTTCCTCACTCTTTGCTATATGTGTTTATGGTTGAATCTTGGATTTTGGTCACTTTACTGAGTTCTGTTTGTGTTCCTGCTAAGCATATTTTTCTCTACTGTTATTTAAAAAACTCGTGTCATCTCTTTCTTCTAAACTTGTTTTAACTCCGAGCTTTCTCAAACATGGTCTCATGACCTTGAATCTTTGAAAGAGATTTCTAAGTTCTTTCTTTAACTGCTGTATGTTTGTCTCTCATAAGTCTTTGAAAGAGACTTCTAAGCCTCTTTTCAATGACCTGTTTGCTCATCATCTATTGTTTGACTCTATTCGAAACCCTAGGTTTTGGGGTTTCTTTAACAAGTGGTACTAGGGTTCCACTTTGGGACCCTAGGCTTTCAGACTCACTGTGACTCTGTAATTAAACTTGAATCTCTTTTTTCTTGCGACTCTGAGACTTTCAGTGTTAAACTCTTTTGCTAAATAATCTAACGATTCTTTTGTTTGATCTGTGTGCTTTATATATAAAAAATTTCTCTTTCAAAGTTTTCACCAACTAAGTGATTGATTCTGAAATCCCCTTAATAAGGCAGGTGAACTGTCACTGATTTTCCTTCGATTTAACCTCCTTTACCTTTCTTGACTTGGTTCGTTCAATTGAACTTGCAATTTTGGTTTCACGGCTGTTTAATTGATTCCCTTACCATATTCGGCATAAACCATGTACCATTGACTGTTTTCCTTAAATAACTTCTATGGATTTACCCCTTTGTGCTACTTTAAAAGGATTAATTAGAAATTCTTTTCCTTAACTAATTTCTACCCGTTGGAATCAGAATCCGTTAACCAAAGGGAGACTGATTTCAATGATTTCTTTACCTTTGTTACTGGTTTTCTTTGCACTATAAAAGGGATTGCACTTCTGCAATTTAAGAGACGGGAATTTATATCTACACTTCCAATTCAATACTTTAACATCCACACTTCGAGTTCAATACCTTAGAACTTGAACGCACATCTTACTATTTCACCTTCACTACTAGTCTTCCAATTCAGTACTTGAACACTTGCAATACTATTTTGAATTCAACACTCTGCTTTGCTTGAGATCTTTCGGAATCACTTTGTTTGCAACTTGGCTCTCTCAAGACTACAGTTTTCTTACTTGTTTTCCTTTGAAACTGGTATCTTTTTCATTTAGTTTTCTGCCTCATCCCTATGTGTTTATTTTACAGTATCAGCACTTTTGTTTGCTTTACTGCTCATGTTCAATGATATATGCTAATTATGTTCTTCCTTGTATCTATCTCTATTGTGAATCCCTACCCATATCCCCTTCTATATGTTTGAATTAAGGTTATTGGCATGGCAGTATCCTAATTACTGCCCAGGCCATAACCTGATCCACAATGGATCCTAACTCCTAATGTTTGGCTAACAGGCTGTCAGGGGTGTGCCAGCATTCTCAATTACTGGGCATGACCACCAACCTGCCATGGCTCTCCCTGATTCCCCTTCTATGCACTTACACTTATTCTTAGACTCTTAAGTTCTGCCCCCCCTCCCCCTCTTATGAGCCTTACTTTGGGACCTTGAGTTCCCTTTGAACTTAGACATCTGAGGGCTGGTATTTCCACTGCATTTTGATCTTAATTTTGCAATGGTTTGGGGTGTAAGCACTGCCTGGAGCCCTTTGAGACTCTTGGGAACTTTGACACGCCCTAAATATGAGAAAGGCTTTTGGAAATCTGATCCTGGAAGTTGGTTTGAGTCAGAATTAGGCTGTTTGGATGTAGCTGGAACTTTCAATGTAATTTTTACTTTTCTTTTCTGATTCATTTTTGTCTGTAATAATTTGTAATAACGATAAGGGACGGCTAGTAGAAAGGGATGGGGATGAATGCATGCAAAGGGTAGAAAACTTTCCTATAGGTTATTTATAATTTCTGCACTTTGAATTTTAGAACTCATGCCTATAAGTTTTCTGCATTTCTGCATTTTAGAACTCATAACTGCAATTCCGCACTTTTGCATCTTAGAAATTATGCCTATAAGTTCTGCATATAGAAATCCTGATCTTAGGTTTCTGCACTTCTGCATATACATGTTATTAGGCAAACAGTTATAGGTTTAATAATAATCAACTTTATTTTAGATACCATGCCTATAGGACTCTTGCATTTATGTAATTGTTTTAAACCAATGACGCTTAGAAATCATGCCTATAGGACTAAATCAATTGAATCAGCTTCGTCTATTTCATCTATGGATCTAAAATCAGTCATAAGATCGTTTAAAGTCTGTAGATCCTTCTGTTTATAAAACCAACAACCTTTTCCTTAAAATCAATACGCTTTGTTAGATGTCATGTCTATAGGTCTCACTTAGGTAAATTATTAGGTAATTAATTGCGTCAATTTTGATAAAACTACATCCAGACAAGGCTAATTCGGACTTCTCATCTAAGAAATATGTGATAAATCAGCCTATCCTACACTTTATTTAATTTAGACCAAACCAGTATTTGAAGTCATGCTATATTTGATCTTTAAGTGAGGAGGCTTGTTTGAGCCTTAATTGCTATTTGTTTTCCCCCTAACTGTTTATGTGTTTTTGCTTGTCGCCTAGACTTTTATCCTTTTTTAAAACTCTAAAAGGCCCCAACTCCCTCTCCTTTAGGATTAGTAGTATCAAATGCCTCCGGGACTGATAGGATTGGAATAGGTAATATCATGCAATAAGTAATGATACTGTTCCATGCTTTAATACCTTAACGGGGGTGGGAAGGGTAGATATAGATATGATGACCGATGCGATAATATCTCATGTAGTACATCTTTTGAGGAGTGATTACTGGGTATTGTATTGACGTGATCCATATTAATCATAAACCTAGGACCCCCCTCCCTTTTACTTGCTTTCGTCTACTTCTTTAGAATTGTTTAAATCTTTTCATAAATTTTTGCCCTCTTTACTTTTCCTCAAGTTTCAACTTATTTTCAATGTTTTATGTGAATCCCTCCTGTTTGAGCCCTTAATTGCTTACTTGATTATGTGAAGTCACAATTGTAACATGGCCCGAAACCACACTAGTGAATTTTGAGGTGTGCCTAACACCTTCCCCTCGAGATAATTTCTAGCCCTTACCCAAACTCTTGTTCTTCAAACTCAAACCCTTCTTAGTATCCTAATGCACTTAATCATTAGGTGGCGACTCTTCTAACTCCAAAACCCAATTCCCAAAAGGGAACGAGTTGTCCTCCTAAATGTCATAAATCCGATTTCGCCTTTAGAAAGAGGGGGCATGACAATTGGCACTTGCCATATTTTTTCACGAACTCCTTCACAACCTTTTTCATGCCGATCCAGTAATAACCGGCTTTGATCATCTTTTGAACCAATGATTCGATGCTTGAATGATTACCGCAAGTGCCCTCATGAACTTCCCTTAGAACGTATTCGGTATCTCCCGTCCCAGACATATTGCTAGCGGGACATCGCACATTCTCCTAAACAAGGTTCCGTCTTTGAGCAAGTTGAATCGGGCTGCCTTTGGGTGCATGGCCCTCGATTCCTTAGGGTCAGAAGGAAGTTTCCCGGTCTTCAAATACTCTATGTATTTATTTCTCCAATCCCATGTTAAACTTGTGGAGTTTAGTTTGGCATAACCTTCCTCTTCTACCGATCTTATGAGTTGTAGAACCGGCACCGAGTTGAGCTCGTCGTCTTCGACCGACAACCCTAAGTTTGCTAGGGCATCGGCTTCATTATTTTGATCTTGGGGAACGTGCTGCAAAGTCTATTCTTTGAAACAATGTAACGTTACCTGTAACTTGTCCAGGTACCTTTGCATTTGTTCTTCTCTGACCTAGAACGTTATGTTTATTTTATTTACTGCAAGGAGGGAGTCATATTTAGCTTCGATCACCTCCGCTCCCAAGCATTTGGCTAGTTCGAGACCTGCAATCATGTCCTCATATTCGGCCTCGTTGTTAGTTAATTTTTCACAGTTTTAATAGATTGTCTAACTATATTTTCCTGTGGGCAGCTTCAGTACGATGCCAAGTCCGAACCCTTTTACATTTGAGGTACCGTCCGTAAAGAGGGTCTAGATTATCGAAGATGTTCTCGAGTTTACCAATAACTCTCTTTCGACCTTGGGTATTAGGGCCGGCATAAAGTTGGCCACGAAATCTGCCAAAATCTGAGATTTAATGGATGTCGGGGTTGATATTCGATATCGTACCCACTGATTTCTATGGACCATTTGGCCAATCGTCCCGAGAGTTCGATTTTATGCATTATAATTTGTAAAGGGTAGGTTATCACAACATATATAAGGTGGCACTGAAAATATGGTTTCAGTTTTCTAGAGGTACTTAGCAAGGCGAGTACCAATTTTTCTAGGTGAGGGTATCTAGTTTCGGCCTCACCTAAGGTCTCACTGACATAATAAATTAGAAATTGTGTACCTTGTTCTTCTCGGACTAGGACTCCACTTACCGCTATTTTCGATAGTGCTAGATACGAGTATAGTCGTTCGTCTAACCTCGGTGTGTGAAGTAATGGTGGGCTCGATAAGTATCGAACTACAACAAAAAAGCTTTTTAGCGGCAATAGATATGTGTTTCAGTGGAAATTGTTATTTCGGTAAAAAATTTACCGGCAATTAATCATTAGCCATCATATTCAGCGTCACTAAAGGTTTTAGCGGAAATTATATTGAGTGCTGGTAAATGTACCATTTATTGTCGCTAAAAGATCTGACATTTAGTGGCATTTATATACTGGCAATTACAATAGCAACTAAAATTATCCTAGAATTATCCTTCTATGGTTTTAGTAGCATTTTTTATGGTCCGTACTGTCGACGCCCCCCCCCCCCC